>JAXGGA010014378.1:0-32318 GCA_038373865.1 Uloborus plumipes | reverse complement strand
GTTTCTTCTGAAAGGTTTTGTTTTGTGAATGAGCCACAGTTGAAACACTTTTTTTAATGGTTGAATGACAGATTTTTGCCTTTTTTTTTTTTATTCCATTTATTTTCAGGTAAAAAAAAGAATATTCATACTTTTCAAAAATTTTATGAATAAAAAATGGATTTTTCTAAAACATATTTCAAAAAAGGTTTAAAAAGGTGACTAAAATTCAAAAAGGTGACAAAAAGTGACGAAAATTTCAAAAGGTGACTAAAGGTGAGAAAGGTGACTGAGTCCTGGCCCTGTTAGTATTCTTTAATTTGGTTGAATTGCTTGTTATTTATTTATAATTTTATTACATTTTATTTTTTATCACCATTTAGTGGTAATTGTTTATCAAGTAATGATTAGAATTATTTTATTTTATTTATTTATTCGTTTATTAATTAATTTATTTTTTCATAATAAAAAGTTTTTATACAGTTACAATGAAAGAAGAACCGCAACATTAAAACTGGCACTAGAAAAGTTTTTTTTTCTTTTTTTTTTAACCAACGAACCAAAATTAGGTAGTGTGTTCTCTGAAACAGCAATACATGAACCTTCATCGAACACTGTATTCAGTGAAGCAAAATGGTTAATTTTATGTGAATTAACTATGGCAACAGTTTAAGGCGAAGCAAACTGAAGTTACCTTCATTCACAACAAACTTACTATTCAATAATACATATCAAAGAAACATATGAATTTCAAATAGAGTGAACTCTCACTTATACGCCGCCTCATTTATGCGCCTTTTTCACTTATACGACGATTTTAAATGGTCCCAGCACATTCCATAGCGAAATATTGATAGTATCATTCGTTTATGCGTCGCTCTAAAGATAAATATTTCACTTATGCGCCGAATTTTTCCGAAAATGTCAAAAAAAATAATTGTTTTTCTTTAAAAATAAGCATTTTTCTTCACTTTCCTCTCTAATCTTTCGCTTTTATTGCTTACGGAAGGCATTTTCTTCGCATGAACTAGAATTGGAAGAGGGACAATTATCTGTTATGCATCGTTTTAAAGGGAACAGTTTGTAATTAGGTATGCTACAATTTTTGTTTTATCTTTATCATTGTAGTTACGTTCCAGTAATTGCCAAACCGTAGTAATATGTCCCTTTTCTATAGAAACATTCTTATTCATTCTCTCATTAGAAACTATGTTGCGTTTTAATCCTTTAAATAGGTTTGTTCACTTATACGTCTCTCTCACTTAAGCGCCTTTTCCTGTTGGTCCCTTGCGCCGGCGTATAAGTAAGAGTTCACTGTATTATTTTATGCGATTGAAAACGACATTTATGGTCCATTCCACGTGACGGAACGGGACATTTGGAGTAGATTTGTCAGTAAGTTTGTTTCATAAATGCAAATGAAACACATTACGAATTTATTTACTGGTAGCAGCAGTAAAGAGTTATCGTCAGAATTACATGAAATGCTTAAAGTTAATAGTTTTACAGAAAATAAATCAAGGATAGGCGATAAAATGTCTGTGACGGAACGGGACACGTATGAGGTGCCATTCCGTCACAAGCATTTTATTGCATATTAAACTCACTTATTTTCTGTAAAATTATTCACTTTTAATTTTTTATGTGATTCTTATGACAAATCTTAACTGTCGCTACCATTAAAAAAACTCCCAGCATGGTTTATTTGCATTTACGGAACAAAACCCACTGCAAAATCTACTTCAAATGTCCCATTCCGTCACGTGGAATAACCCTCATATTGATTTGTAAAAGAAACCAAACTCACGCTTGTTTCCCGCCGTGGTACTCCCGCAAAAACGATGCCCATCCACCTCCAGATAATCAAACTGGCAGCTCTCTCCGACTTGAATATGAAGACTGTGTATAGTGAGCTCGAGCTCGCAATAATCCGGACTCGCCCTGAGCACGGTCCACCTGCAGTCGGCGTCCGGCGGGTAGGGGTCCGGGAATCCGGGACTCTGGATCATCTGGTCCTCGGCGCCCGTCAGCGTCTGGTCGCAGTCCGGCACGGATCCGGCCGCCTTGCGGTCCGTGGAAGTAGAGTTGGTTCCGTTGGAACAATCGCGTTGCCGGACCGTCAGGTGGAAGCCCTTGTCGGATATCCGGGAGTCGGTGTCGAACCTGATGACGAGGCGGTCCTGCTTGCCGAACGGGTAGGTTCCTAAAAAATAGCATTCACATGTAGGCGTATCATTGATGAAAGGGAAAAACCAATGTAAATAAAGCACAAATTATCACGATCGGACAACATATAGCTATTTCAAGGCTGCTCTTCATCAGTGCATTAAGCGCAGCACACGACAAGACATTGACACAATAAGACTAGTGATGTGCCGGATCGGGAAAAATGCTGATCCGCGGATACGGATCATTTGTGCCGAGATCCGCGGCAACGGATACGGATCTCGACTTCTTTCCCTTATTAAATTCCGAGTTCCTTTGATTCCCCCCGTCCCCCCACTCTGATATCCAAATCATCAGCATGTTTTTTGTGGCGTAATCCAGGGGAACAAAATAAAAGAACTCAGACGGAGATATAGTTTGTGTTATTCTTTTCCAATAGTTGAAGAGGGGGAAATGATGAGTTTCGGTCGCATGCCCAATTGCCCATTCATTCTAGGATACGCGTCGACTGTGATTAATCCGCCTTGAATTAAATCGAAAAGCAAAAAGTAAGCGCGATTGACCTTGACAGTTGCAACAGCAAAACAAATCTTTAAAAAAACGAAGAAGCCTGCACATTTTATTAATGTTAATTATTTTAATTAAAATGTCATGGAAATTTAAATTTCAATCTCATTACAAATAATTCAATTAATACTGAATACATTTGAACTTAATACACTTTACATTAGTACTTAATTTATGCCTATAAAGCATAAAAAATTTATTTTTGGAAATTAATTGTATTCTATTGTCACCTATTTTAAGAATTCTAAAAAAAGAAAGAAAAAAAGATAATACAAAAGATCCGTTTGAAATCCGCCAAAAAGGAAACGGATACGGATCCGGAACCTTTTTTTCCTGCGGAGCTCCGCAGATACGGATATCCGGCATATCACTAAACAAGACAGCCGGTGAGGGTTGTCTCACGGCATTCTTGGTGTGTGCTGAGCTTTTTGCACTGATGAAAATAGTCCATCGTAATCTTGAAACAGCTCTATGCTGTATTTTCGTGATAGTATGTGCTTCAAATACGTTGGCTTTTCATCCTATTTTAACACAAATCATTGATCATTTTTCGTTTAAGTCTCATTATACTTCCGTTCTGTTGTCCACTTACGCGTCATGCCGGCCTGTATTTGGCCGCAGAGTCTCTCCTCTCCCACCTGCAGGTAGTCGTTCTCGCACACCTCCCCCTCCTGCAGACGAAACTCTTTCACATTCAGGACGACCTGGCAGACCGAGGGCGACGACTTGACGACAGTGTAGCGACAGCTCAGGTCGTCCGCGTAGTTCCTCTCAGGATAGCCCGGACTGCGCAGCTCGAACTTGGACTGCCTGTGGAGAGAAAGAATACCAGTGCAAAGATTAGATTAAGAATTAAAATATCTACTTATATTAAAAACTGAGTCTTTTTCTAACTTTCTTTCTAACCATCTTTCTATGTCACGCTTCTTTCTCCTGAAGGCCAATGAACTGAAAGTCGAACCAGGTACCGATAGATAGGTAATTTTTCAAGCTTCATTAGTTTCAATTTATATAATTATACGATTTTAATTAGCGTAGATATCAATTAATGAGTAGTCAACTTTAAAGCGATTAAGCCTAATAAATGATTAAATATGAACTCCATTGTTGCAAACTGTCGTTGCTATGAAACAGTGATAACAATGACAATGAGAATTTTGAATGAAGGCTTAACTAAATCAAACACGAAACTCATAAGCGGGCCACTTACATAGTATTTTTATCGCTAGCTACTTGTAATATTTTGAAACATTCATTTGTTGAAAAGCCATCTACTTATATTAAAAACTGAGTATCTATGTCTGCTACTTTCCCTTGATCGAGCAAAACTTGCTGTAACTTTTCTCAACATTTTGAAGACGCGAAGCATCTCAATAATTCGAATGATTTTTTTGATGCAGGAAAAAAGTGAAAGCGTGAAGCGCCTGTTAGCGAGCCGCCTTGGCGGCGAGTATTTTTTTGAAACATTCTTTACTACTTTAAAGGCGCGAAGCGCCCGTGCAACGCCGGGCCAAGCAGCTAGCTGCTTGGGCATTAGTGGGCCACGTACGTAGTATGTCTTAAAATCTTATGAAAATTGAATTATATCAAATAATATCACATCAGAATGAGGTAAAAGTTGGGTGGCGGGGGGACATGATGCATCAGCATGCCGCAGGAAGCTAATCTAGCTGCCCTGGCAGCTAGTATATATATAAACCCTGAATGCCGACCTCATATTAGGTTAACTTTTTTGGTCACTTCACTTCACTCTCCAGAGTCCCCTGTACCAACCACAACTCGTGGTGTAACTGAGAATGAGCCCTGAAAGAGCGCTCTATTCTTTGATCCAGACCAAGTGCCGAGCAAGCTCCTGGATTCTGCAGGGGTATCGTTTTACTTGGAGGACTTTGTGACTACGACCCTTATTTTACGTGGTTCAGTCACCATTAGTAACGACGGTGGATCTTTGATCGGCTAGGATCGAACCTGGGACCCTCCGTTTACGAGTCCGACGCCTTACAGATCGGACTACCACGGCCCAACTTCATAGGTCAAAACGCATTTAAAGTTAATCATATTTTCGAGAGGAAATGGTAAACATGGAAAAGGAAAGATAATCCTTACCAGCAACATTTGCCGGTAGCAAAAGCAGAATCAAGAGAGAAAATCATCCTTGGACTTAAATTTGAAGCCGCTATATTGACAGGCCGAAGCATCAAGTTTAAGTTTGGCCACATTGGATCCCATACATCCACTTTTACTTTCAAGTTTGAATTGTTGTGGAGCCAGGGTTACCATCGGACATTGCCGAGCTTTGCCAAACTCTTGTGCAGCTACTAATTGCTCACACTGAAAAAATTACCAAATCGCGATAACTTGGCAGAAAAGATATTACACGGGTTGGATCCAAAGTGATGAAACCGTAAGCTTGAGGCTTCGGCTTCGGCTTTTTGATAAAAACAATACATTTAATAAATATTTCGCAAATAAAGAATACGGTCCTTAGTCTGGTTCAAAAAAATAAACAAAGTGCTCTTCAGGGCCTCATCCCGGTCAAACTACGAGTTGTGGTATGTACAGGGGGCCCTGGAGTGTGGTGTGAAGTGAAAGTCATATCCAACTGAAACCAAATAGCGTACTGGAGAACAGGGACTCTGCATCTATTCTCATCAACCCCTACCGCTCCTTCGAACTGCATTGAAATTTGTGATTTACTGTGAGCATTGAGATATACTGTGTAGCAAACACCTCACCGAAACTCCTGAGAGCATTCTTCCTCCAGCCTGGCCATGGATCTCTGTTCGCATTCCTCCTGCTGCACGTGGGCGAAGAATCCGGGGCCCGAGACGCTCGAGTCGGAGCGGAAGCTGAGCAGCTTCTCGGGGCCCTGGAAGGGGAACGTCTCTGCAAAAGAGGGATTTCCGCACTTCAGTCAAACGTTTGGGATTAAGGACAAAAGAAATAATTTAATTATAGTTTAAAAAACTAAAAAATATGCTTTTAGAGAGTTTTTCTTTTTACAAATATAAAAGTAATATACTTAATACTAGGGATGCACCGATAAGCAAATTGGCCGATTACCGATTACCGATTAATCGGCTGTTTATAATCGGCCAATTAATCGGCTCAGCCGATTAATGATAAGGGTGATTGTTTTTAATACTACCAATTTTACCATCACTTTTTTCTCTCTTATACAATTCCGAGTTTAGAAATAGTAAGTAAGTTATTTCCAAGAGAAGATTTTTTTTTTCCATTTTCCCAATTTTCAGAAAATAATTTTAATATTTTATCAAATTTCTTGGAACCAATTTTCATATTATTTTCAATAACATTGCATTAACACATTGTTAATTACGTTAATTGAACATAAAAATTCAGAAAAAGGGGAAGGGAGTCTGTACTCCAATTTAGGAGTACATTTAATTTAATTTTTTTAGTAATTAGTAGCAATTTGATTCGACACTTTTATTCTTTATGAAAAGTAGAGGCTGTCTAAAACACTGTACTAAGGAGGAAACTGTCGCCACATGAAAAATGTTGCAACATTGTCTATGCCTAATTATTCAAAAGCAGGAGAATTAATTTATTAAAAACTTTATATCAACTGTGAGGATTATTATTACTGTTCATAAAATTATTCAGCGTAGTTTCTTAGTGAAAGTATACTTTAAGAAAAAAATTAAGAAAAATATTTTTTGGCCGATTAATTGGCCCGATTTTGCCGATTATTAATAATCAGCAAAGTGGCCGATTATGGCCAATTAATCGGTACTGCCGATTAATCGGTGCATCCCTACTTAATACTATCATTGATACTAAAGGTTAAACCATATTTCATGATACTATAACTGATTTTCCTCTGATTTTCAAAACTATTGAATATCCGCTAAGTTTACATGCACTTATAATACATCGACATGTGATACAGTTTAGCCGTTAGTATTAATGATAGCACTAAATACATTACTTTTATATTCGCAAAGAACGTGGATTTCATCTTTTATTCAGAGTTACATGAAAAACAACTGAAACACTTACAATGCATCAACGTGTAATAATATAGGTTAGCCTTTAGTATTAATAATAATACTAATCATATTACTTTTATATTTGCATAGAACGTGAATTTTATCTTTCATTTAGAGTTACATACATACATGCAAACAAACAAACCCACATGTTAAAGTAATAAAAGCTTTTTAAGAAGAAGCCTGACTCTCTGAGAGAGCTTGGAAAGCCTCAAAACTCAGGCCTTGGAAAGGGAACGTCTCTGCAAAAGATGAATGTCCGCACTTCAGTGAAGCTTTTTCGGGTGCATTTTAATTTAATGCGAAGAAGCATGAACTCCAGAGAGTTTGGTTCTTCTTTGGTAGAACAATTGTAAAAAGAGAAATTGCAAGATTTTCACAGACTTCGACCAAACAAGAATACGAAACGAAAATGGAAAGAACATTCGAGGAGAAAATGACCCTCTGTGTTTAAAATTCAGCTAAGAAATTTTTAGACAAGATAGTAAGAATTTCTCACCTCATAATAACGTTTGTAAAGTTAATCAGACTCTGAAAGTACATCAAATCTTCATTTACCAGTCATTCTTTACATGAAGAAATAAGCTTCTTCAATGTTAAGTAATAAGGGGTTCCATTCTGGATAAGAATTGAACCCTATTGAGTGCCAAGTTACCATTTTAGGAACCGCTGAATCCGTTTTTTCCTCTCTCTATAAGCAATTACGTTAGATATTTTGAAATCAACTTGAATAGGATACTGAAGTTCCTAATGTAATTCGTTTTTTCTTCCAAAATTCTGTATGGATCTATCTAAAAGCGGAATTATCCGTCACGGTGGCTTAAAGATTTTTAATAGGAAGCTATTAAACTAAATGAAGCTCCACAGAAAGTGTATGGGGGTGCATATATCTTGTCGACAGCCTTGTCCACCACCCTACATTTACTGGTATAGTAATTAGGCTCTCAAAATAGCTTTTACTACTTCAACTGCGCAGATGCTTTAATCTATTCACCGAATCATAAATGTCGGCACAAGTTTTTAAAATTATTGTTTGATGTTTTATTTGCATGGCACTGTGTAAAAATTTATTGTTAACATTGTAACAAATTTATTTTTCGTTCTAATTTGCATATCAGCTTTTGTAAATTGGACTTTTAAACTGGCAACAATTCTATTTTCTGTATTTATAGCTATCAGATTTTTTTTAAGGTGCTGCAGATCAGATCAAACACGCGTGTGTAACCCCCCCCCCCCCCCCCCAGTTTTGTTGCGTTCAATAAGTGTTGTTGTTAAGTTTTATCGTGTAGTTGTAATGCTTGCTTTTCACAAATTGCACAGAAGCAAAGACCTAGGCATTGGGTAAATGCCAGAACCTGAAGTTTGTTTCTAACAGTAGAGCTAACTTTACATGAAGAAATAAGCTCCTTCAATGTTAAGTAATAAGGGGTTCCATTCTGGATAAGAATGGAACCCCATTGAGTGCCAAGTTACCATTTTAGGAACTGCTGAATCCGTTTTTTCCTCTCTCCAACCATCATTGCACTCACCCGAAGTGGCGTCCTCCAGTATCCCACAGAACCGCTTCTCGTCCACTGCAAAGTAGTCGCTCTTGCACATGGCGCTCTCCTCCAGGTGGAAGGTGGCGAACGTCACCTTGAGGGCGCACACCTTCTTGTTGGCGCGGCGGACCCTGTAGGTGCAGGCGGCCCCCGCGCTGTAGTTGGCCGGGTATCCGGGACTGCGCAGGAAGAAGTCCTTCTTCTCGTAGGTGCCTCCGCATTCCACGGCTGCGAAGTGACAAATGGACTAAGAGCAGGGTTCGCTAAAGCGGGCCCGAAAAACCCATCCGGGTTTTTTTTTAGGTGGGCCCCAATTGAAAAAACCCACTATGTCGGTAAAAGGGATTCTTTTCAAAATTTTTTGCATATTGAAAACATTTATTTTAGAAACAATCTAAATATTATACTCGAATGCAACTTAAGTTGACACTGAACGTCACTACGGGCGGAGCCAATAAGAGCTCACAAGCAGTCTGTGTAGTTCTCCAAGTAGGCTGTGACGTTTTGTCTAGCTCGTTTTTCATAGGCTAACGTCACGCTGACGTCATGATGTCAAGAAAGGTTGCAGTGTAGTATAACAAATATTTTGATCCATACTTTGCTTAGAAATTGGTATTGATCATTTCAGTGATAATATTTAGTTTGTTATAATATTTAGTCTTGGTCAATACCTGGTACAGAAATGGCCATCATCCTTTCCTGACAGTTTATTAGGTATTAAAAATAAAACTGCACAAAGAATTTAACTTATTTATTTTTTTTTAATACTTAAAAGATCAAAAAAGCAATAATTATTTCAATCTATAAATTCAATTCAATATAAATTTAAAAAATTCAATATTACAATGCTTTTTCTAAATTTGTCGAAGTTTTTTAGGATTTCGGAGTGACCTCTCTTCAGGGCTCTCCTGACTCTGTGAAATGTAAAAGTAAGTGTACAATGTTAGAATAGAGAATGGTATTAAAATGATTCTTGGGAAAGCCTGGTTTTTTTCACCAAATATCTGAAAAAACCCTGGTTTTTGATCAAAAACCCAAGCGGACTGGGCTTTTTCAAAAAATCCAGTTTTTTTTTCAAACCCTGACAAAAGGCATGTTCATCTCCAGCACAATTGATCGTGTTTGCTTCGGTCGAGTTCTATCTATCAATAGCGCAACTATAAACTAGTTTCATGGCTGGGAGAAGGTAATTTCTGGCTGCGCTACTGGTCGGTAGAATTCTATCAAATCAAACAAGATCAATTGTATTACAGATAGGCTTTGCGCAGAAGCAGTTTCATAGCCAATGATGTTCTACTGAGGCGTGGTTCTGGACAGTTGAAAACTTGCTACAATAAAATATGCCCCTAAGACTACGACTGAAATAATTTTCTCCAGCCAAGGCTTCTTCTACAAAAATAATTTAGCAATCAAAGTAATGGGATAATTTCCTACAGAAAACTGAGAAATAAGAACAGGAAGCAATCTACATTTCCGAACTCAACTCTGTACCCCAGGACCAGAACGACTTAAGTCCAAAAATGGGGATTTTCACTTTAACTGAACCGCATCGACCCATGAGAACGATATTCAATGATAGAAATTCCTTCAATGGTCTCAGTGGCCGAGCGGTCTAAGGCGAGTAGCCGATAACTCTGAGACGGTGTGTTCGACTCCCACCCTCGCTCCGGATGTACTTTCCTTCCTTTGTGATGTAACTCTTTCATACATTGTCTTTACAAGATATACGTATTAAAAATCATGTGTAATGGAGGCAAGACACTAGATTGTAGTCCTCATCAAAAACCTGGGCATATAGCCCCAAACGAAACGAAACGAAATTCCTTCAGAATCATTTAACAGCATTAAAAGGGCTTGAGTCCCATCCTTTGCATGCATCCGACAATCGTTTTCACCCTGTCCTGAAAAGTTACGAAAATTGACTTAAGTTAATCTGTTTCTGAAGTACAGATTTTTTAGTGGGTGATAAAGCTAGATCGCGAAGAGATGGCAGATGGACCAGAAGCGGAAACGGACCACTTTGTTTAGAAATAGGTTGAATCAGCGAGAACGCACGACTTCACTGCTTACGTGATCCAGCGTGAAGTGGTCCGGTTCCACTTCCGGTCCATCCGCCATCTCTTCGTGGTCTAGCTTAAACAAACCAAGTAGTATTTGATTTCATTCCACTTCCTTTGGTAACATTAAATGTAATTTTAATTACAGAATCAATGGCCTTCTATCAACCAACGTTTGGCAGAATTATGAAGAAGTTCATCCCCCCCCCCGACACTCTTTATCATCTTGCAAAAAGCATTATGATTACCAAGTGTTGCGCATGCTCACGAAGTGAAGAGATAATCAAGTACTTTCTAGTACTCCCTTCTATAACAATGATGGTTTCTAAATTATCGTCTGTCTCGCAAATTTGTTTTAATGACAGCTAAATAATTGGATTTTAGCAGAATAAATAGGTACAAGGTATCCCGAATGTTTAAGCACCGAGATACTTACTGGCTGTAAGGTCTAGGGCCTGGGTGACAAAAACTATTTAATGTACGATAATGGTGACTGGTGCACATTAGATTCAACGCGATTACAAAGTCCCCCAACTTCCTGCAGCAAACAATACAGTGGAAAGCGCTGGATCATAGGTGGCTAGGTCCTTTGGTCTGGATAGAAAATATTGAAATGTTGAAAAATAATATTTCTGTCAATCATGTTTTGCTTGAACTAGGTCGGACTACGACTCTTGTAGTGCTCGGATCTAACCGGAAGTCATACTGTACGTTAGGAACAGCAGCAGCAAAAAATTAAAAAAAAAAAATAATACTTAAATCTCTCAGAATTTGGTTTGCTAAACCCATATCCATCTCTTGATGTATGTATTTGAAACATTTTATTTACTTTGTTTAACATTATTTCAACCAGGAATTTAGTTTGTGGATGTTAAGAGATTATTTTTCATCCAACAAGTGTTTTATATACACCATGTCATAACTCCAAAAATGTGCGCTTTTGCAATATTATTCTATTTTTTTTCAACCGAACTTACCTTTAACTTGAGGGCTACAAGTCGTAATTTGGCGCACTCGTATATCGAATCCCGTTCTAGAGTTTTGGTTGTCGCTCACAAACACAACAGATGTTGAATTTTCGGCAAACATGAAAACCCCTAATAGAAAGAGAACACATTAAATAACGTATTTTACAGCGCAGTATCTGTTCTTAGGATTTTGTGGTCAAGAAATAAAATCAGTATTAACATTAATATAAAATTTCAGGATTCACTAAGCATATAATACATTTAAACATTACGTAGTTATCAAATAAAAAGAGAGCTGCTGAAGAAAACGTCGAAATATTTCAGTTGTGTGTCTTTTCTTAGATGCTCTTGTTAGCCTACTTTCCCGTTAAAAATAAAAGAGACGAAAAAGTTATTAAAAGTGGCTTAATGCATCTAAAAAATATCGCCAAGTCCAAAAAATATCGCCAAGTCCAAAAAATATCTCCAAGTTCAAAAAATATCGCCAAGTTCAAAAAATATCGCCAAGTTCAAAACAAAGTCAAAAAGAAACAAAATAAAAATAAATAAATAAATAAATATCGAAAAATTAAAAATTTGAAAGCAGGGTATTGAGATGGGGAATTTGTGTGTCGGTCGTTCGGTCGGTCGGTCTGTCTGTCGGTCTGTCTGTCCCTCCCCCCCTTATAACTTTTGAATGAACATTTCGATTTGAACGATTATTTTTTTTTTGTTGGAAAGATCTCGGCGAGTACAGCTCATTCCCATATTCGATTATGATTTTTCGATTTGAACAATTTTTGGTTCAACTTTGAACCGTTCAAACAACCTGTCCCGCGATATTAACTTTTTAGTTAACAGTCCGATTTGAACAAACTTTTTTTTGTTCGAAAGATCTTATCAAGAATACTTCATTCCCGTTTTTAAATTTCCGATTTGAACAATTTTTCGTTCAACATTGAACCGTTCAAACAAGCTCTCACCCTTAATAACTTTTGAGTGAACAGTCCGATTTAAACAAACTTTTTTTTGTTCGAAAGATCTCGGCAAGGATACTTCATTACCGTATTTAAATTTTCAATTTGAACATTTTTTCGTTCAACATTGAACCGTTCAAGCAACCTTTCTCCACCTAATAACTTTTAAGTGAACCGTCCGAATTGAATAAACTTTTTTTGTTCGAAAGATCTCGGAGAGACTCATTCCCATCTTTCACTTTTCAATTTGAACCATTTTTCGTTCAATGATGAACTGTTCAGAAAAATTTTTAACATGCGCGCCTACTGGGAAATTTAAATTTAATGTTGATTCTGAACTTAAAGGCGGATTTCCCTTAAACTAACTTTGTAAGAAAATAGTTTGAATAAATAATGTGTGTAAAGTACTTTTCTGAATAATCGGAAGAACTATAACAGTTACATTCTTTAAAAGGTGCGACAAAACTTTATTTACTCGTTTATTTACTTTTTACGTGTCCATTTCATCTGATGAGAGGGGTATATTTTGCTTTTAGAAATCAGCTTTAAGTGCTATAAAGGTATGTTTGACATAATTTTCAGTTTCAGATATTCAAGAGAATATTGATCAGATGCTAGAATGCCGATGTCGATGTACGTTAAAGTAGGCTCGTTTAGTTCTTGACAGAACTTCTTGTCCCGTTTTTATAATGTTATTGAATCCGGAATCAGCATGAAGAAATAGAAGTATTCCATAATGACTAACGTATCATTTTCAGCGAATTTTCGAGCTCTTTTTATTTAAAACCTAAAGTTAAAAAATGTATAATTTATGGTTGAAATTTTATAGATTTAAGATGAACGCACATAGTGACATATATGTCATATCTGCAAGGAATTTTTAGCTAAATAACTATTGATAGATACTTTTTCAAAAAAAACGACACTGACTTTAACGTAACATTTTTCTTGCAAAAATGTTATGCTCTTGCAGAAGCGTTGGAAATACATCTCGCTAAAGGCATTCTCGACAAAACAATTGAAGGGCTGAAGGATGAAGGGGCTAAGTTACATTTAAAAATATGAACACTCTGTACAATGGTAGGCAATGGATACAGGTAAGCAAATAAAACTTGGTACATCAAACAGTAGATGTCAATTGACCAATTTCATACACATACTAATGACAAAACCAGAAAACAAAAAAGCTGCAACGACTGCAACAATAAATCTTTGAACTTTAATTACTCGCAATTTCTGTTTTGTCACTTAACCCCTTCATATCCCAAGCCCTTTAATTATTAATGTAACAAAGTGCTCAAGCGTTTTTACTCACGATTTTTCCATGCCTGCTATTAGATGTATAACGAAATTTTTGCCATCCATGGTGCTTCGTCAGCCATTAAACACATCGTAGGGTGACTGGGAATGTGAAAACCCTACCGCATTCCACAAATAATTATCTAAAAGTGGCTAGTCACGTAAAATGGGAACATAAACTCCTTTCAATCACGCGAGTTCATCTCCTGTTTGCGAATTTCTTTCGAGAAACTTTCAACGCTTTGGAGACTCTATTGATGGAAGTCACGAAAGGGATTACCGTACTCATAATTCAGAAAACAAATTTTACATATGTTGTGCAATGTTATGAGTTATTATTGTATCATATTGAGTCAAATTTTCATGTAAATCGTTTGCAGCAAAATGAAACTGAGAGTTATGTAGCAATGATAAAGGATTTTGTTTAATGTATTTGAAATTTAATACGTTGCTAGCATCTTTACATTGAACTCCCAAGCTGTTGTTTATCTCCTTTATTTTAATGAACGTACAAAAAATTGCTTCAACTTTTCCAAAGTTGTTCAATACAGTCCAAGTTTGAACAGTAGATCATTTAAAAAAAATACTACAATAGTTTAACATTGAAAGGTGTTTTTTTTTCAATTGTGTTATTTATTTACTGATTGTCATTGAATAAATTTAATAACTAAGCGTGGGATTTTTAACGGAATAATCATAACCAAATAACTTTAGTTCATTAAAATATAGTGAAGGATACCACGTTGAATGTTTCAAAAAATGGTGGATGCCCAAGTGAGCATTTCCACAAAATGGTGGATGACACTTTCAACTGTGTAACACGTGTTAGTGACCATTAGAAAGGCTCTTAACCAATAGTTTTCGATTCAAATATTTCACACAGTTTGACAGACAGTATTGTAGACCGTTACTGTTTCTTTTTTATTATTAAAAAAAATATTCTTCCCAGTACACTACAAGAAGTCCTGTGACCAATTGCCAAGCTCCTTAACATTTGGCCCAGTTGAATTCCTTTGTAGTAGGGTTGCGACATCGATGTCGATGTTTTGGAAACATCGATGTTTTTGGAAGAACATCGATATTTTTACCATCGATGTTTGAGGGTCGATGTTTTTCCAACATCGATGTTTTGGGTTTGATGTTGCTTTCGATGTCGATGTTTTATAATCCAGCAAAGAAAGCCAAAGAAAAATATACGATAAGCATACTCATTAAAAAGTTTTCATGTTTAATCAAAAGTTGCAATATTAACCTCATTTGGGAAAAAATTCTATTAGCAATGTTTCGTTTTCGATATTTCGAAACATCTCAAATTTGCTTTCACTTTTTTTTTACCGTAAATCAGGGTTACTTGGACCCTAGGGGGTTACTTGAGCCCACTACAATAAAATGATAAAATCTAGGTTTGGTACCTACTAGTTGAAGACTTGCACGTATTTCCTCGTTTCTCCACTAGGTAGAAGCCCTCTGCAGTCTCTAACGCTAGTACCAAACCCATATTTTATCATTTTACTGTGGGCTCAAGTAGCCCTCTTCTGGGTCCAAGTAACCCTGATTTACGGTACCTTTTAATTGTTGTTGTTTCGCATTCAGTGTTTTTTTTTTTTTTCGATGCCCTTTTTACATTTCAACGAAAAATAATAAATATATGCGATAAAATACATTCATATTTCTCTAACCACTCGTTGCAATTAGAGTTTTTTTTAATAATTACCGATGATTTAGAGTCAATGATTTTTAAACATCGTTATTTTGCATTTAATTTTTTTTTCGATGATGTTTTACATTTCAGCCAAAAAAAAAAAAAAAAGTTTTATAAAAACATGCGACAAAAAAGTTATACAGTTAATTAACAGTTGCAGTATATATCTCGCTGAAAAAAGTTTTCTTAACTGACATCGTTATCTTACGGTTAATGTTTTTCCAGGAGACAAAAGATGTATCTAATTGAGTGTTATAAAGAGGCGCTTGTAATGGGGAGTAACTGATTAATAACTACATTAAAATATGTAAGAAATTGAAAAAAACTGATCGATGTTTTGAAACATCGATGTTGGAAAACATCGATGTTTTATTTGTCGATGTATCAATATCATCGATGTCCTTATTTTCCAACATCGATGTCTTAAAACATCGATGTTTTGCCTTCGATGTCGCACCCCTACTTTGTAGGGATTTGGAAGTGGAAATTATATTTATAAAGACTCGGGATATTTCCAAGAAGTATAAATAAAATATAGGGGAGAGGGGGCACATGTAAAAAAAATAACATTTTTGTATATTTTTCATTATTAATTTGAGATGTAAAAGAAACAAGGGCTATACATGGTAAATCAAACATTTGCTAATATTTTCATGCAGTAATAATTTCATGCCTCCCTTCTTCAACAGTGAATCCCAGTCCAAAAATAAGTCTAAAATACGTTAAATTTTGCTCACATTTGCCCCAGTAGGCGAGCAGTTGTAAACACACCTGGGGTACAAGTAAACACGGATACATAAATGCAAATAAAATACACCTAAGCATATTTTTAAGTATACTGATTATTACACATTAATAACTGATTATTATACATTAATAAACACTTACAATGAAAATATCAAGGTATTTATTCAACATGGTGAATTTACTGAATTCAACGAACATTGTAGCCTTCAAGTTTTACAGAAAAAGAAACAGAAGATGCAGCTCGACATGTGCTACCTAAAATTGTAGGTGGTGGTAATCTTAGCAGGATATCATCAGAGTGTTTACCATCAATGTATAATATGGTTTTGAAAACATAAAAGTTTAATTCATAGTGAATTTTTGTCGTTTTGGTAGTGAATTCTATGAGGACAAAGTCATTCACAGCTAAATTTCCAGGTGCAAGATTGACTTCAGCACAAATTTCTTGATAGTTGCGGTCTTCAAAACTAATGTCGGACTCAGCGTCACTTACTACAACTTTTAATTGTTCCTTTTTCAACAGTTTAGCAAGTGTAACTTTCTTTTCTTTTGCTACTCTTTCCGATTTTAATTAAATATTGAGTATGAAAACTTTTCATTATTCAGTATTTCTTTATTAGACTAGTAGACTATTAGATTCAATATATAAAAAATCGACAATTTTTGAGCTTGAAGTAACTGAATACCATTATAGGGCACAGAACAACTGTTCACATCTGCCCCTATATAATGTGTTCACATGTGCTCCTTCTCTCAACTTAGGCCTAATTTAATAAAAAACTATATTTTTTTTTAATTAAAGAAAAAATACTGCATGAAAACTTTCCTTAGTAATGACACTTTAAGACGAATAAAGTTCAAATCACAAAAAAAAAAGTTTTGGATGTGTTTTTACTCCAAGAACTGGAACATAAAAGTATATCGGCACCTTCCAAAACATAACATCTTATGATAACTAAAGCACAAAATGGTTTAGATCTTTGAAATTTCAGGCAGGATATAGTACTTGTGTTACATTCTACATACATTTTTTTCAGATTTTTCTCTTCATGTTAACTGGGTAAAATATCGTTTGTTCACATGTGACCCCCTCTCCCCTACATGAAGGGTACACTTAAAATTTAGGAAATTTTATGGTACACTAGCTTTATACCCGGCGTTGCCCGGATGCGTATTAATACAATATAGCATTCAGAAAAGAAAAAAAAATGGAAGAATTCTATTCTTATTTGTATAAAATAGCACCAGCTAAAAGCGAAACATGTATAAGCCTTTTAATCCATGTTTTTGCATAATTCTTTTGATAGGAGGATAAGAAGAAAATTATCTGTATCATACATATTTTGTGCCAAATGAGAACATGAATTATAATTGTTTTTGACTTATTTCATGCTAAAATGAAATAGGTGAGCCTTGAAATGAAAATTCATTGCTTTAATTTTAATCTTTGTTGGAAAATGCTAATATTTAAATACCATAAATTTTATCAATTTGTAACCTAAAGGCTCAAGTCGATTAAAAAAATAGGCCTAATAATAGGCTAGATTCCTATAAAAGGATCATTTTTTGACAAAAACTTGAATCTGCGCTCTTTGATTGCTTAAAATTTCAAGACCCCGTCTATGAGAATTCTAGGGCATCAAGGAACCTCTGTGTCAAGTTTGATGAAAATCTGACGCAAACTGTGGATTTGTATAGAGAACAAGTATGCAAACAAACATACAAGCATTCACTCATTTTTATAGATATAGATATGACTGTAAAATTTAGTATTTACGGTGCAGAAATTTTTACAGTTGATTGTACAAAGAAAAATAAACGATTATAGCCCCAATTGATACTCCACGTGACGTACTGTGCACTGTGACAAGCACCTATCACCCTATTTCCGCTCATCAGATGTGTCCCATTCGGTTATGGTGGATAGCTGAACTGGTCTGAGAATCTATAGTACCGTATTCGAGCCTTACTGCTCGCATATCATGCTTCTTAACTCTCGTTTTTTCCACCGTAACATTTTACAGTAAAATGGGATTTTACAGTAAACGTTACTAGCAACATGATCAGTCATTTTTACCGTAAAATTTCAGGAAATTTTTTAAGTGTATAGGTTTTTTATAAAACCTGCATACAGCAGTTTGACAACGTAGTTCAGTTTTAGTCTCCTTATCTGAAGAAAGATATTAATTTATTGGAAAGGGTACAAAGGAGGGCTACAAGGTTAGTAAATGGACTTTCTGATTTAGACTATGATTCCAGACTCGGAATGCTTAACATGTATAGTCTTGAGCAAATTAGAATCAGAGGGGACATGGTTCAGTTGTTTCAATTTATTTATATGAATGATTTTACTGGGTTAGATATTTGCACGGAAAGCAGGACGAGGGGTCATTATTTTAAGCTGTTTAAATCTCAGGCTGACCTGGAAATTCGGAAAAATTACTACTTTAGCAGGGTAGTGGGAACTTGGAACAGTTTACCAGAAGAGGCGGCAAGGAGTAATGGAGTAGATAGAGGGCCACTGATCTTCATTGGGGTCTATAATTTGACTAGCAGCAGCCCAGTTGGGCCTAGAGCTTTGTTGGAGCAAGTTCTTGAAATTATTTAGTATTTGTTTGATGTTTTATTTGCATGGCACTGTGTAAAATTTATTTTTAACATTGTTTGTAACAAATTTATTTTTTACTCTAATTTGCATATCAGCGTTTGTAAATTGGAATTTTAAAGTGGCAACAGTTTTCGTTTCTGTATTTATAGCTATCAGGTTTTCGTAAGACGGCGGATCCAATAAAAATCACGCTGAGAAACGAACGAAGTAACTTGTTGAATCAGTGCGTAGTAGTGCGTACGGGATAAATGTGTTCGTGCTTCTTTGTAAAAGATAGTTCGCCAAGAATCTTCGAAAGCCTTGGAGTTTATTCTGACAAAAAAAATGGCGAGAACAGAGCCATGCTGATTCGAACGAAGCAAGGTATGTGTAAACATAGTTATAAAATGGCTCAATGCAAGCATAATGTGGTTGAAAAGAAGCTTTGAGGGATAGTGTACATTCGTTAAAGAATTAACAGTAAGACAGATATTGTGAATGTTGGAAGTCAGTTGTAATTCGTGCGTAGGATATAGTTATGTTGTTTTTTCCTTGGTTGTTACTATAAAGGAATTTTGGAATAGTGTTTGCGCCTTGACGCACTTTGTTGTTTGAAGTAAATTACTGAATTGGTGTGTGAATGGACTTATGGCCGACCGGATTTTTTGGTAGCGTTATCTGGCTGTTTACTACTTACCGTAAGTTACGGCTTTTTCTGTTTACTTTTGTTGCTTAATTTGCTCAGCTCTCAGCCGTTTTGGTGTGAAATATGGATCACCAAATGACTCTATCAGCACCCACCGTGGAGTTACTTAAGCTGGCTCATTTGAGCGGTATTTCTTATTTTAGTATTTTCATATCGCCGGTAAAGGAAGGAGAATTTTTTCCGAAAGGAAAACCTAAAGCTCTCAAGGAAGAACTCCAAACCACTGTTAAAAAGGCTGACAAAATTCTGTGTCTTCAACATACGAGAAATAATAAAATCGTAATTGAAACGGACGATATAGAATGCGCAGTAGAGATTGTGAATATAAAATCTCTGTTAGGTATAGAAACAAATAGTCATTTAAATACTGAAAACATAACAACACGTTTTATTCTCCGGGAAGTCAGCATTGAACAGAGCCTAAACGAAATAGTTTCAGAAATTGAAAATTCGAATGGGCTCAGAATCTACGAAGCACGTAGATTTGTAAAAAATACAAACAATGGGAAAATCCCAACAAACATTGTGCTAATCTCAGCTTTTGGGAGGGGGATACCAGATTATATCAAATTTTTTTACATGAACGTCAGAATTGCTATCTTCATAGACAGACCCAGACAGTGTCAAAAGTGTCACAAATTTAATCACGCGACATCCAAATGTAAAAACGAAGCTCTGTGTGTGAATTGTGGGATAGTACACTCCGAGGAAATATGTACCAGACCTCCAAATTGCGCAAATTGCAAAAAAGATCATCCTGCGAACTTCAATTCTTGCCCATATAGGATGAAAGAAAGTCGAATGCTAGAATTCAAATGTAAAAACAACTTAACCTTCGCTGAGGCGCGTAGGAAATTCGAAGAAAAATCACCAACGTATGCGTCAATGGCCAGCAAGACTGATGACTTTATCACGAAAAATCAGTTTGAGTTAGGAATGAAAACTGCTTTAAATGATATGGAAGCAAGGCTCCGAAATGAATTTTCTGCACAACTTCAGACAATGCAGGAAACAATAACTACCGCTATGAATGAATGTATTAAAAAAATGAACGATAACATTACCAAAATCATCTTTTCTATGATCAACGGGAAACCTGATTGTCCTGAAGGGGTTTCTCACCCTGCTCAGAGCGTTAACCAGGCAAAAAAACACAAGGGTGCTAAGAGCTCCCTCCTTTTTGCTAGGGGTAATTCGAATACCTCGGATATGGATTGCGAGGATCACCCCAAGGAGTTACCTCCGGGTTAGGTGCCTTGGCTCCCCTCTTCTGGTGTCTCCAGTGCTGTGTTTTCTTCTTTTTTGCCCCTTTTTTCCCCTCCTTTCCCCATGGCTAGCTGCTATCTGATTCACTGGAATGCAAGAAGCATCTCCAATAAACGCACTTGGATGAATACCAACTTTTTTGTTAATGCTGATATTATCGCTATCCAAGAGACTTTTCTTAATAATAACTCTAAGTTTCACCTGAATAACAGAATAATTTTTAGAAAAGACAGAGAAAATCGCCCAGGGGCGGCCTTTTATTTGCCATCAAAAACAACATCTCTGCCAAAATATTAAACCTTTCCCTCCCAAACTCAAGTAATGAAATCCTGGCAATTGAATGTCATCTAAAAGAATACAAAATTAAAATTTTCAACATATACTCTCCCAATGGAACTTGGAACGCAAATTGGCTCAATGCCCTAAATAAGTTTCTAATTCCCCCTTTCCTTATTGTTGGAGACTTCAATACACACCATAGAGCACTTGGAAGCTCTCAAGACTCACAACACGCCAATACTCTTCTCGACTGGATCACCAATAACCCAATGGCTATCTTAAACAGCTCAACACCCACTTATTTCTCAAACAGTAAAACTCCCTCTTTACTGGACCTAACAATAATGTCCTTAGACTTATACAACAAAATTTCTTATGAAGTTCATTCGGACCTTTTCGACAGTGACCATCACCCTGTTCGGGTCAACCTCCCACAGTTTGACAAAATCAACCACAACAGACCAACAGTAAACTGGCAAGCTTTCGAAAAAGAAATAAACTCCCATCTCAACAAGTTAAATGACTGCAACATCGACAATTTTAACAAAATTATGGAGGTTACCCTTGGAAAAAATAACATAGCCAAAACCATCAAATTAAACGGTAATAATCCATGGTGGAATCAACAATGCAACTTCCTACTCGGCCAAAAAAGAAAATTTCTCCGTATTGCAAAAAAAACCCTAAGTCGGGACGCCTGGATGACATACAAAAGATTTGCCGCAAACTTAAAAAAATTATGCAATTTCACAAGACGTACTTTCTGGAGTAAGACCATGTACATGGCAAATAAAAATCACAGCATATACAAGATCCTAAAAAACCTAAATAATAGAGACCAAGACGACTCCAATTCGCACCTGATTCTCAAACTCCCCTCTGGGGAAATACACTCTCCTATGGCCCAAGCCAACGCATTTGCAATGCTCTACAAAAAACAAACCATTGATATGTACATACCTTTTGACTTCAGTGGCAATAATGAACTGGACAAGATCTTCACTTTAACAGATTTAAACAATGCAATAGAAAAAAATAGGGATTCTGCCCCCGGGCCCGACAACATTTCTACGAAAGCTCTAAAGTGCATCAATCAAGAAAACAGAGGAAAAATTCTAAATATTTTAAATTCCTACTGGTCGATTGGGGAAGTCCCAAATTCTTTTAAACGTGCAATTATAATTCCTATCTACAAAAAAGGCAAGAACAAAGACGAAATTAACTCCTACCGTCCTATTTCACTCACATCCACACTAGCAAAAACGATGGAGAGAATGCTTCTCGATAGACTCATCAATTTCAGTATAAGAAACGAACTTTTTCCCCCGAACCAATTTGGCTTTATTCCCCACCGAAGCTGTGACGCAATACTATCCACAATTCATCATGAAATATACAGGGCGAGAAATAACGGTCATTTCATCATTCTCACCGCCCTTGACCTTAAAGCAGCATATGATTCCGTCTGGGTGGACGGACTGATCAGCAAACTTATGGAGCACGGAATAAATGGGATGGCTGCCCAGTGGATACATAATTTTATCTCTCACCGCTCTGCTCAAATCAAATGGAGAAACAACATCTCTGCTAAAATCAACACTAACAGAGGCGTCCCACAAGGAGCAGTATTAAGTCCATTTTTATTCCAAATTTACATCAACGACCTTTGCCAAACCCATTTCCGCAACGTAAACATCTTTACCTACGCCGACGACATCTTTCTCCTCAGTTCCGGCCCGCTAATTGACAATCTTCTCAATGACACCCAAGAAGCAATTAACAAAATAGTCAAATGGTGCACAACCTGGCAGATGGAAATCGTTCCAGAGAAATGCATAACCATTAACTTCTCCAATAAAAGAGAAAAACCAAACAGAAATCTGAGCATAAAAGGAATGACTATCGACTGGAAGGAAGAAGTCAGAATCTTAGGAATCATCTTTGACAAGAGCCTCACTTTCAGAAATCACATCAACTTTCTATACAAAAAAATTTTCAAGTACACAAACATCCTCAAAGTAATAGCCTCCAAAAAATGGGGAGCCCGTACAAAAGATTTACTTAAAATCGTCAATAGTTGCATCAGAAGTAAAATTAATTTTGGCAGTCATGTATACTCCTCCTGCTCCAAGTCAAATAAACAAAGAATTGAAGTAATGTTACACACAGCTATTAGAATTGCCACCGGTCTTCCAAAATTCACTCCCATCCCAATTCTCCTTAAGGAAGCTAATGAAGTCTCTTGTCAACACAAGTACAACCTCTTTTCAGAAATCTTTTTTCTAAGACAAATCGCCCTTGGCCCACTCTCTCCAATCAGGAAAACACTACTCTCTTATGACCTAAACAAAAAACCTCCAAGAAATGGAAAAGCTCCGCTCGCCATTCGCTGCAATGGTCTCCTCAAGGAACTCAAAGTTTACCCTAGCCAGATGATTCCTCTCTGCATCCCTGTCGAAACCAATCTTCATAACGTCAAAATCTTCCTAAAAGAACTACCTTTCCAAAATAATAATATCCCCAAAGATCTGATTAAGAAAGCTTTCTATCATCACAGACTTCACAAATGGGCTAACAGCACAATTATCGCCTCCGACGCATCGAAAACCTCAAATTCTACGTCTATCGGGGTTTTTAACGCAAACAACAAAATGAGCATCCAGGGGAAAATTCCCAACGAAAATTCTATCTTCACTGCAGAAGGACTAGCACTTTGGCTGGCCATCAGCCGTTTCGGCCATTCTGACAATAGCATAGTTTTCCTCTCCGACAGCCTGTCTATCCTCTCAGCATTGAAAAACGCCAACAACAAATCCACACACATTATAACCATGATCAACAAGGCCCTAACAACAATCTCATCTGGAAACCACGAAATAGAAATTGTATGGACTCCAGCCCACGTAGGCATAGAAGAGAACGAAACAGCAGACAAGTTAGCCAACCAGGGCCACAATAACAACCTTATTCTACACTGGAAATCTCCCGAAGATTTAGTGCAAATCCTCAAAAACAAGTACCAAGACCATTCTTTGGACAACTGGAATTCATCAAGTTATGCAAAGAACTACGCCCATCTCAATAATCATTCTCGCGACATCACCAATAACAGATTTGAAGACGTTCTACTCTCCAAAGCCAGAACCCGTACCACCCTCACAAACCACAACCTTTTTCGCATAAAAAAAATTAACTCTCCCCGGTGCACAACTTGCGATGTCCCGGACACCGTAGACCATGCACTTTTAAGCTGCAGCAAATACAATCTTGAAAGAGATCGACTCAGGGCCAGCATTGGATGTGCCCCTATTTCTTTTAGTTTCCTGTTTTCATTCTCGCATTCAGACTATAAATGGTGTTCTTGCCTTATGCGCCTCCTTATGGCCATTGTTTCTTAATTGTTGCTCTCATTGCTTCCCTTTCTTTTCTCCCACAACCAAGGGTTGACTGTTTCTCGTCCTATTTCTGTCCGTTTTTTTATAGCCAGAGCCACGGCTATCTTTGTCTCACTTCTATATGTCAAATCTATTGAAATCCATCCAAACCTACTTTCGATTGGACTTTTTACAGTGAAACCGAAGGAAGGACGGATTAATTGAGGTAAAGCCGCTACAAGATAGTGCAGCATATACCTCAAACGAAGAAAGAAAGAAAGAAAGAAATCACGCTTCTGTCACCCCAGTTTTTTTGTTGTGTTCAATAAATATTGTTAAATTTTATCTTGTAGTTTGCAATGCTTGCTTTCCACAAAGTGCACAGAAGCAAAGACCTAGGCATTGGGTAAATTTTAAAACCTGAAAAGTTTATTTCTAACATCCTGTTGCTGATCCTCGCATTCGTGTTTGTAACCGCGTCGTGGAAAGGAATACTAACGCACTGCCCCCTGCGCTATCTTCCCGCATAGTCTGTTCCCTTGCACCAGTAGGTAATCATAGGTGCAGTAGTCGCTCGGTTCGAGGTCGAAGTCCCTGAAGAGAAATTCGAGGCCGCACACTTTCGGTTCCCGCCGAACCACGGTCCACTCGCAGCGTCCCTTCGTGGGGTAGGAGGAGGGGTGCCCCGGGCTCCGAAGAACGAACTCGGATTCTTGTCGAGTCCCTCCGCAACTTAGATCTAGAAAAATAATAAATATGTTAGTTTAACTTTTTACCCGGTATTGTATTATGTTCAACTTATTTCATGCTGAAATGAAATTGGTGAGCCTTAAATTGATAATTCATTATTAATCGTAATCTTTGTTGGAAAATACTCATATTTAAATGTGTTACATTTTATCAATTTGTATGCTTAAAGGCTCATCTCTGTTACTCTATATATTCAAAACTGAAAGAAAATGGCCATTTTAAGACAAAAAAAATTGAATTTTGAGCTTTTTGGATATTTTTTAAATTTCAAAACCCCACCAGATAGTAAGGCAGGAATTCAAGTGAAACAGGAGATCGCAAACTGCAATCGCTACTGGAAATGAATTACATTAGAACGTTTCTTGATAAAAACATCGTGACGTCAGCGTGACGTTTGTGTGACGTTTGCCTGTGAAAAACGAGCTAGATAAAACGTCACAGCCTACTTGGCGAATAAAAGGAGATCGCTGACTGCTTGTGAGCTCTTATTGGCTCCGCTCGTAGTGACATCAGTGCCAAGTTAAGTTGATGATAATGTGATTCACTTCCAGTAGCGATTGCAATTCGAAGCGATTGCAATGGTGTTTCACTTGAATTCCTGCCTAAATAAAAATCTGTTTTGGTATCATTTTGGTATCATCAAATATGATCCTTGCACTTGTATGGCTTAGGACATTTTATTTCCTAATTTAATCTTGATAAACTGTAACCTTCACGGACTAATTTTCAACTATCGATTTTCTTAGAGTCATATAGCATATTTTTGCTTTTTTTTTTATGTTAGTACTACAATGCGGAAGAAAAACGCTATATTTAAAAAATAATTGTGTATTACAGAGTTTTTCATTTGCTTTTAAGCTTCTTTTCCCCCTTTTTTCTCCTTCTTTATAAAAAAAAATCTCGTTATAAGGAACGAAAAAAGTCCGGCGACGGAAAGCCATATCGTGAAAATATATACGGCCCCTTTTAAGAATCAAAGAGAAAAGAAAAGTTCTTTATGAAGATGGACGATACGCTAGCGACACTGAATGGGGGTATATTTGTCGAGAGCAAGTTTTTAGTAGGTTTGTGTTACTGAGATTTTTCATTTGCAAAACTGTAACGCTTGTTTTTAGAATAGTTATTCAAATAATCAGTAACTGCCCTGCTCCACATCAGCGTAAAACGCGACCGAAACCGAAAATCCGGGTACTTTCCATAAGAGCGCTATGTAA
Organism: Uloborus plumipes; assembly: GCA_038373865.1. Classification (NCBI taxonomy): domain Eukaryota; kingdom Metazoa; phylum Arthropoda; class Arachnida; order Araneae; family Uloboridae; genus Uloborus; species Uloborus plumipes. The sequence goes on along the minus strand of JAXGGA010014378.1, from coordinate 6,147 downwards.
TCCATTTTACGTTTCTGCTTTACGTCAATATGGAGCAGGGCCCTTAAAGTATGCATGTAATGAATATTTTGAGTTACGATCAAGGAAACAATTCGAATGCATATTGCAAATTGAAATGAAATTTTTTTGTGGGAAAAAGAATAAAAGCCGAAATATTTTAGGCAAAAGGAGATGATATCGGAAATTGAAAGAGCTTGACAAATTTCTAATTGTGAGGTATGTCTTCCAACTGGTAGTTCACTGAAACGAACAAAGCAAAACTCCTAAAATAATATCCATTGTTAAAATTATATTAGTTTCCTTAGAAATGATATTCAATGACTAATGCAATGTCTAACCAGAGATTGCTTTGAAGAACATTTCGTGATTTATTGCAATAGAAGCAATTTACGAGCTGAGAAATGTAAATTATTGGCAATGGGAATAATTTAACTCGTGTGTGACAACATTCATTTATCATCAGAACATATATTTTTCTTTTGAAATCATATTTCAGAAATTTCTAATCTTAATATATAAAAATTACGTGTCTCTGTTTTTGTGGCCAATGGACTCCTCAGCTACTGAACCGATTTTAACCAAATTTTGCACGCAGTTTCAGTTTGGCCCAACTTAAATAATAGGATAGTTTTTATCTCAATTTAGGATCGCAATATATTTTTTATTGCAAATTATCTATTTAGCTACCAGCTTTTCTGTATTCTTGGCTAAGCCTTTTTACTGAGCCTTTTATGACACCTCCATGGCTGAGCGACATAAAGCACACGTTCTGGCAGCTTTCGGAGCGCGGTAAACAGGTTGTAAGTTTGCGGTGCGTTGAATGTTATTTGACTTTTTTGTGAAGTAAATTATAAACAAACGCTTTACTTCCCTTGAAATTTATATGTGATAAGCTGTCAGAAACGATTGTCACTTAAGAGTTTTTACGCCTCTGAGGCTGAGAGGTGGAAAGCGCTTGCAAAGGGATAGCTCCTGGACTTCATTTAAGTGGCTGTTCTTTTTACTACTGTTATATATACAAAAGTTTGTTTGGATGGATTTATGGATGGAGCAGTCAGTTGATAAGCAGTCCGAAAAAAATATCTTTTTAACTAAGCCTTTTTCGAGCCTCTGTCGCCGGGCGACATAAAGTACATGTTCTGACAGCTTCTGGAGCGCAGTAAAATAGGTTTTAAATACAGAAACAATAATGGATGATTAATGTAGGTACTTATTGTTTTTTTTCTAATAAAAAAAACTTAATAAATTCAAAAATTTGCTTTTTTTTGCCTTTAAGGCGGAACAGAGTTCGCCGGGTCAGCTAGTGCATATATAAATGACTAGTGGATATGTCCGACGTCGCGAGGATTAGAATGCATTAGGCGAAATCCAATAAGGTATTTTTTTGTGACAACGTGGTCAGTTAAATCGGCGTAAAGGACTACGGAAATCAAACTTAAATGTATAATCTATCTATGAAGGTTTTCTGAAAAAATTGCGTTTCTATTTTTGAAAAAAAAAAAAAAAAAACAGAAGTATTATACATTTAGTTGTGAATATTCACGAAAGAAAATTTCTTAATTATTTGAATTGAGAGAAGCCTCGGAAAACTACGTGACGCAAAGACAATATCAAACGCGAAATTAGCTATTGAGGGGAAGTTGAGACGAAGCACTAAATAATGATTTCAATGGAGGAAAGGGGTCTCAGTGGCCGAGCGGTCTAAGGCGTGTAGCCGATAACTTTGAGACGGTGGGTTCGACTCCCACCCTCACTCCGGATGTACTTTCCCTCCTTTGTGATGTAACTCTTTCATTCATTGTCTGTACAAGATGTATGTAATAAAAAAATCATGTGTAATGGAGGCAAGACACTGGGTTGTAGTCCTCATCAAAAACCTGGGCATATAGCCCCAAACAAAACGAAACAATGGAGGAAAGCCTTTAAAAATGAGAGATTTTATGTGAAAGTTTCAACTAAAATTGGAATAAAAAAAAATACCTGTCAGGTTTTTTTCGAATTGGTCTCTTGATATGCCCAGTGAAGACACAAACAAATTGTGAAATTTTTAGCAAAATCGGACGGGTAGTTTTTGAGTCTATATAGGACATACATAGATGCATACATTAATTTCTATATATACAGATTTTTAGCGCACATACAGAAATTACTTATAGCTAAAAATTTTAGAAAAGCATAAGCCTTCATACTTAATATTATAACCATCAATCACTTGACCAGGTCAGTTATTGAGGCCAGTAGTTTACGGTTTCGCCGAAAAGAAAGCAAAAGCAACTGTTCTGTGTCCAGACCTTCCACTCTTGCCCAATCCTCTCACTTCCAGACATTAATTGGCCGACCCGGATCGCCACAGAACTGAAGTGAAGAGAGCGTGACCACACACAAATGGGCAGACAGAAGCTTTTCAATCGGATGCCATTCGAGAAGACGATTTTTTTTTCTATTTTTAAAGCATTAAATTCTAAAGTCTGAATGAAACGTGAATGATATCATTACCATTAAGATTTATATGTTTTAATCGATTAAAGCGCCGATTTTAATCATTTTTTTTCTGGAAATGGGAATTGTCACGGTTGCTTCCACTTAAACAATACAAACTTTCAATTAACTTTTCTGCAACGTATGTTCCATTTGACTGCCATCGTCTGCTAGCAATTCGAAGATACTTCTACTTCTGGTATTTATGCAGTCGCCGGCTCGCTTTCAGAAGAAAATGGCGCAAGTGGGAGAACGTTGGTGGAAGTTCCTTGTTTTTGTTTTCCTATGCAGATGATAGCTTGAAGTTCAAGATTAGGATACAAAGGATTTAGAACGTGGATTGCGTCGGCATTTTCCGACAGTGATAATGAAATGCAAATCGCGTTTGTGGAAACAGAACTGGTCAATTGTTATGGACTCGCTAAATTAATTCTGCAATTTTATTGTCTGAAGAGGAGTCTAAAAATGTTATGCAAAGCAAAACGTATTATTCAATGTAGAACATGGCTTGTTAACTCGACATGGCATAATTGTAAGCGGGTGTTGTATTTTTAACCCTCGGCTCAAAAAGGTGGGGGTCATAAGTCTGACTTACACATATGTGTGTCTGTCTGTGGCTTCGTAGCTCCCAACGGATAAATTGTGTGTTTTTTTTTTTTTTTTCAATTTTAATTTACTATTAGTTTGTGTAGCGCTTCTTCTATTTGTTTTTTCAATTTAAATTTAATATTAGTTTGAGCAGTCTTTTTTTCTTTATTTTTTCAATTTCAATTTAAGACAAGTTTGTGTAGTTTTTTTTAAATTTAAATTTAATTAGTTCTGTAGATTTTTTTTAATTAAATTTTAATTTACTGGTAGTTTGTGTAATACTTATCTTTTTTCTCAATTTTAATTTGATATTAATTTGTGCAGTCCTTCTTTTCTTTCAATTTCATCTTTTATTTATTTTTCACCGACTTCAAAAAAAGAGGAGGTTCTCAATTCAAAGCGTATGTTTTTTTTTTTTTTCGCACATAACATCTGATCTACTGAACCGATTTGGACGGGTTTTTTTAATCGATAGGAGATGGTGTAACATAGGTACCATTTACTCATATGACGATATTTGTTTACTAGAAAAAAAGTTATCGAAAAACTGAAATTTCATGGTTATTTAAAACAATATGTGCTATCGTAAATATTTACTTCAATGAGCGACCAGATGGTCAAGTGGTTAAACGCGTCAGGTTGAAGTTCCTGATGGAATGAGATCGAGTCCAGGTCTGCAAGGATTTTTTTGAACAGCTGCATAGTTTTTTTTAACTGTATTTTGATTATTTTAAGTGCATTTACACTAAAAAGAATGAAATAAAATATTTTTGGAAAAAAAATAGAACCGACTTCAGTTGAAAATTGCTCTAAAAAGTAAAAAATAATTTTTTTCTTTGAACACCATCGAAACTACTTTTAAACATAAGTTTTAATGTCGGCGCAAAAACCATGTATAGAATCATACGCAACTACAATTCAACTATAAATATAAATTTTAATGGATAAATTTCATTGATTACCACACATTCGTGTGATGATACTAATATTCTGCTTTTAACTTTCAACGGTTTCTCTGAAAAATTTTGGCAAAATATGGTTAAATATCATTTTTAACCGACTTCAACAAAGGAGGAGGTTATACAATTCGTCGGAGAAATTTTTTTTTTTTGGTATGTTACAAGATTACTCGAAGACGCCTGGACCGATTTCAAAAATTATTTTTTTGTTAGAAAGGTCTTTCTTTCCGATTGGTCCCATCCTCTCGTGGTCCGGGTTCGATAACGGGAACCTGCAGAAATCTTTCGAAAAAGAAATTGGGATCACAGTAATCGTAATAATGACCATTTTGAACGCCAGGCTTCTCTGGATTGCATAATGAAATTCTTTTCTATGGTCTCTTTGAAAATTTTAAACCGAGTATCTTTCTATGTCCTGCTTTTTTCTCCTGAACTCCAACGAACTGAAAGTCGTACCAGGTCCTGATTGATTCGTAATATTTCAGGTTTTATTAGTCTTAATTTACATAAGGTTTGATAAAGTAATTCTGAAGAAAGTGAGGAAAATCTCCAAATTTTTGCTCAAATTTAAAGCGATTTGTCCTAAGAGCTAATATTTAGAAAAGTGCCAATTTGAGTCCCAAGTGAATTTTCACCAGTATTTCAATAACTAGTTAAAAAAATAATTTTCCCCAGAAAGAAGATAAGTTTTTCTTTTATTTCATCTACTAACATCAGAAAAAAAATTTTTTTTTTCATCAGAAAATATTGTGTTTATACATCAAAAATCAGATCGGTAACGTGTCCCAAGTAGCAAAGCTTAGCATGCAAACAGGTCATGCGCACTTTCTAACTTCCCAAAAAAAACACACTTGCACAAAAAACGATTCTATTTTTACCCCTTTGTTAATATTTTACTTCATTTTTGTTTTAATCGATTTCTGATTTTCTAGCTGATGCGAAATAAGCGTGTCCCAAGTTCCGCCGTCAGAGTGGTAACAATAACTTCCGATCTATGTTTAGGCTTTCAAAATCATTTCCTGCACCTATACCACGTGATACTGAGTACCTGGTGGAAAGTTTTATCGAATTGTAATTAAAAATTTGCATTTCTGCATCAAAAATTGTAGGTAAGATTTTTTAAAGTGATTTTATAAAATGTGTGTCATTTGAGTCATCAGATCGGTAACACGCTCTAAAATGCGCAGTTTTTATTATTTTAAAAATTATTTTATATATAAGTATAGTCCTTTGTTACAAGTGAAAAAACCACGTGTTTGATTTTGGTTTAGTGCGATCGACTCGGAAATAAAAAAAAAACTTTGTCAGTTTGTCAGATCGGTAACAGTCAGAGCGGTAACATTGAAAAACAGCAAATATGTTACAGAACTAACTCACACGTTTCAGAATTATAAAAAGCAAAAATCATAAGTTTAGCCATATATATTGAATATTTTTGTTCTTAAAAAATGAAAAGCAATGAGTTTTAGTACAATTGCTTCATTTGTGGTTTGTATGATCTAACAATAGAAGTTAGTAAAATAAGAAAAATTGACACTGCAGAAATTAAGTTAATTAATTATTATTATTTTAATTTATATTTATTTATTTATTTATTTTTGTGCCTCAATTTCTTATAACTTCGCTAAATAACTAGATAATAACTAGCATGCTAAATTTGAATTTCTGATCAAGAAATTAAATTTCCTGCAACTAATTAAAGAAAAGCAAGCAGCAGAGTTGTGTGTTGAAAAAGTTGAAGTTGTGTGTTGTTTTAAAACAAAACAAATGTTTTATTAGCTTGGATTTGGTAATCTCATAATTTATTTTATCTAAAAATCTTATCGCTCATTTTTATTTCCAAGAAATGCTTTTTCATAATGAAATTTGATTTTTTAGCCTAATATATATATTTTAATATAATTATCTTAATTCTATGTTAAAAATGCAAGGAAATGATATCATATTTAGAGATGTTAACGAAGACTGAAAGCATAAACTCAAATATGTAGCTCATATTAACATCAGATCTGTAACATTCATCAGATCTGTAACGGCTTAAAAGTGAGTAATCTAAGGAGGGGGTAAATAACTTCCTTGACCTCCCCCCTTTTATTTTCTTGCATTTTAGACCCCAATTTTG
>JAXGGA010014377.1:0-32319 GCA_038373865.1 Uloborus plumipes | reverse complement strand
ATATATAAATGGATGTACGTATGTTTGTTCAAATCCAGTTTTCGTCGGATTTCCAACAAACTTGGCACATATGTTCATTGATTCATTAGAATTAACATCGGCTGAGGTTTTAAAATTAAAAAAAATATAAAAAAAGCCCAAACTTCAAATCTTTTGTCTCAAAATGGCCATTTTGTTTCAATTTTGAATAGATAGAGTAATAGAGATAAGACTTTAAGCATACAAATTGATAACATGCAACAAAGGATGCAAATAGGAGTATTTTCCAACAAAGGTCACGATTAGCAATGAATTATCAATTTAAAGCTCAACTATTTAATTTTAGCATGAAATAAGTTTTCATATTCCCATGTGGGTAGAATTCATTTAAATATTTTTTAGAGATATTAAATTTATAAGCACCCGGGCAACGCCGGGAAATAATCTAGTTAGTTCAAAAGAGAGAGCATATGAAGAAACTTGTTTTTAATCGTGTTATCAATGCTCAATCTAGAAAACAAACAAGCAAACTAGTGAGAACGCTTCAAATCCCAAAAATAGATAAAAATCTATTTTCATACATTGCATACATAAATCAAAAGTCAGTATACATCGATATGATTTCTTGTCATGATGTGGAAATTACAAAGAAACCTTTTACAGGTAATTTAACAACACAATATTTACAAAGATTATGGAAGCTGATAATTTAAATATGATTTCTGAATGCGCTCTTTTTAAACTGCCATTCAAGACTCAATCAGATGAAAGAGCTGTCAAATAAGTCACAAGCTCTTCAAAATTGGTATATAATCAAGGGAAAAGAAAAAGTTTAGTAAAAACGAGGATATCTGACAGAAATATTTGATCAATTTACGACACAAAGGAACAATTTAACTGTGAAAGACGTACTTAAAAAATGTAAATACGTGTTTGCATTGGTTGGAAGGAAGGGTTCACGTGTAGGACTAGAAGTGCGGTCACCTTCTCGTGGTGAGTCCTGGGTAGTTCCACATGAGCTAGCGAAGATTTGCAATGTTTAAAGTAATAACAAAATGAATAAAAACAGGTTTGAAGACACTTCAAGTGAATATTGAGAGGAAATAATGAGTTAAAAAATGTTGAAAATATCAGACATTTTGGGAAATTTGATGAACTTTGAGCGTAATGCACGAACTGAAATCATAATCTAAAATGGTTTTAAAAAAATTCCTTGTATATTTCAAACCTTTTTCTTCCATTTAATAACCACCCGTTACTATTTTTATCATTTGCAATATTTTTTTAAAAAATTTGAAAAATCTAAAAAAAATCAAAAATTTCAAAACTTTAGGCCAAATGCGCAGACTAAAGATGACGTCGCAAAAGTGAAATATTTTACAGATTTGTTACTTATCCTCATTCACAGTAAATGAAAGGTACCCGTTTACGAAAATCAAAAATTTATTTTTTTCGCTCCACCCTAATGAACACAGCCCACTTTTCAACTTCATTCTCTTATATCTTACTTCACGTGCGTCGGAGAGCATTTCATATCATTTGCATAACTCAGTGACGTGCGTCTACGGTAAAATTTGCATGAATTTCTGACCACTCCTTTTTGGTGTTGCATTTTCAATGTCGAGCAGTGTAAAACAACGTTTATAAATATCAATTTAAAAAAAAAAAAATGCGACTTTTTACACTCGCAATCCAATGTCTCCCAGTACATACCACTATACGTTGTTTAACCGGTTTTGAATGGGGCCACCGCTCTTTTTTTTTCTTTATTCAGACCGGGTACCAAAGCAACCCTTGGTCCAGTTCCTCCAGAGGTGTTGATTTGGAATGAGAACTTGATGGACTTGGTGACCATAAACATGTTGAACGTGCCCCAGTCAGCGACTTTTTGCGCTATGACGTTTACGTCACATAAGTCTTAGAAAATCGATAGTGAATTAAATGAAGAAGTGATCGCCTTGCGTGGAAATAATTTATTAGAAACCAGCTTAGAACAACGAAAAGTACAAAGTATATTATTGAGTGCATGCGTTTCTAGTTACAAGGAACCCCTTTTGATTTACAATGCAAATTTTTAGGCTTCCGGCCGATGAGCTTGAGAATATATATATATATATAAAGAGTGGCATTTATTTATTAATTTATTTTCCCCAAAACATGACTTGTAGGATTTTGGGGAGCTACATGCGTACTTTTTAAAAAGTCTTTTTTTTTTTTTTTTTTTTTTTTTTTTTGTGCTTTATTTAATAATGCAACAGATATAAGCATTTCAAAAATAATTAATCTATAAAATTTGCTTGATTACATTTGTTGCTGATTTTAACTCAAAAATTCTCGGTAAGGTTTTTCATACAATCTACTTTTAGTAACTTTTTTGAGAACTGCGATTTGCGATTGTGCTCTTTTGCAAATTATTCATGAGCGAAAATACCCTTGCCTTACTTAATCATAAATCCCAATAAAGACATAATTGTTACAATACTTCTATCATATAAGGCGCCGGTGCCCATTTGTGCAATTTTAGGGTAGGGGGGCTAAAGCATTTTTTCGGTTTTAAGTCTTAGAAGGAAATTTTTCGTTTTAACTTCCTTCTTATTGATTTTGATGAGGATTTTTCGGATCTGTTGTCCTCGCTAATCGCTATAATAGTTGTTTTTATGGAATATTGTCCTTATTTTAATGAAGATTTTCAATCACTGTTATCTTTACAAATTTGGACAGGTTTAATAATATTTTTTTTTTAAATATTGTTCTTCCTAATCAATATAAATAAGATTCATATTTTCAGTATCATCAAAAGGCAAATCTGTGAGCTAAAACACATTGCTACAGTGGTAAAAGTAATTTCGGGCAGAATTAAGTAATTTCGAACTTTTCAAGAAAAGGAATTTTGAAACCATTATTTATAATTGACTTCTGTTGAAATGTTTTGATATTTATGCATACAATGTAACGTAAAAATTGTCAATATCAATGTCAAAATGTAGGCGGAGAGCCCTTCGACGACTGTAGTTATGATTTAGTTAATGCTTGTCTCTCTATCTATATATACAGTCGACGCTCGTTATAACGACCCCTCGTTATAAAGACTATCCCAAAAAAACGATCAGGACGAGGCCAGAGGAAAATCTGGTGGAGGTCCGCAGTGGTTCTGACGTGCAAATCCCGAAAAACGACCGATAGGAACCCCAACTTTATCCCAATTTACACTTTGTTCTACGTCTTATAGCGACCACTCGTTATAAAGACCTTTTCAGCAATACGAAGATGGTTGCTATATCCAGCGTCTACTGTATATTTATTTATTTTAAGATTTTTTTTTCTTACTTATCGCTTAACTACGCACACGTAATTTTCGTTTAAAACGTTCGTTTTAGTTTTTTTTTTTTTTCCAACATTCTTGTACTTTCCTATTGAATGAAAAGATTCGATCCATCGCAAATCGAAAGTAATTTTCCGGGGTTAAAAATCAACCGAGAACGCATCTGCGACTCGCATCGCCAAATGAAAATGCAAAAACAAATTTGATTAACACAGCTACGCCTTCTGCTTAAGTGGTCTTTGCTCTTGGGGAGGGGGGGGTTCGTTTTCCCTTTCCATTATTGGATGCTTTTGGAGCGAGTCCGATGGCCTGTGCCTAATTAAATTCTGTAAATTTGATATCACAGCGTTAAATCATTTGTTTCCCTTTTGCCGGCTAATTAGCTCCCGTTTCCAAAAATAATAAAAGTTTAAAGCTTCTTTATTGTCTTGTCCTTTCTTCTGGAACGATACGATGTTTCAACAGACGACATTTATTCCGTCGTTAAATCCTTTCGATGCTAATTATTCTGGCTGCGTCTGAGAATTTATTTATTTGTTTTCCTGGGTGTAAAAAATTTCCGTGAGAGTAAGCTTTAAAAGAAAAGGGAAAAAAAGAGGAAAATATTATTTTAAGGAGAAATAATACTAAATATAGTTTTTAAAAACTAAAAAATACGCTTTTAGAGTTAATCAAACTAAAAAGTAGATTTTCAAAACTATATCCGCTAAGTTTATGTGAATAACCGCTAAGTTTACATCCACTTATAATACATCAACATGATAGTTTAGCCTTAGTATTAATAATAGTATGAAATATTTTCTTTTATATTTGCAAAGAATGTGAATTTTATATTTTATTCAGAGTTGAATACAAACAACTGAAACACTTATATATAAACACTAGCTGCGTGGCCCGGCGTTGCACGGGCTACATCTGAACAAAAATTAACAATACTGGTACAAAAAAAGATGAAAAAAGAATTCATTTGTATTATACTGGGTATAAGTTGGGACTATATACCAACGTATATATGTGCTACATAAGGGAAAAAACGTTAAAAAAATAATTAAACACTACCCAATATAAAAATACTATGTAATTAAATTATGTGTTTAGTACCAATGATACAAAATAGTAAAAATGTTACAAAAATATGACGAATCATATTATATACTTAGATTAGTAACTATCTTAAATCATTAAAAAAAAAGGTTTGACTCATTTGAAACTTAACATAAAAAAAGTCAAAAGAATAAGAAAACAATACCCTATATACATATACTATAGTTTTAAATTATGTGCTTAGTTAAAACCCTGAGGTACACTATAATAATAAAGTTACAAAGAACAAACATAAATGAAGAACAAATACTAACAATGCAGAAATAAAGAAGACAAAAGTTAATAGAAAAATCCTAAAAAACAAATTATATACCTGAATATCAAAGAAAAACACGAAAACCGTTTCGTGATCTGAGCCATGTGGCAAGAGACAAGACTCGCGAGGCTAGAGCAAATGTCAACCAGCGCTCTCTACACAGTTGCTAAAAAAATAATTTTAACGAACGGGTCATTCCATGTGAAATCAACTAGCCTCAAAACTTGACCATCACCAATTTCAAAAAAAAATTATAGGGTTGATTACGTCTATAAAGTGATACAAAAAACTGATTTTTTTCAGCTGTTAGTTTTTTGTGTGAGACCGCTTAAAAAACGCAAAAAAATGGAAAAAAAGGGAAATTTTGAACATACAAAGATTTAATTTTCTCAGCTTGTATTGCAGCTAGAGTCTTTTGTTCTATGTCATTGTAAAGCTCTTTAAACAAGCTTTCAAATGATATATAATTTGACAAGGTTTCGTGATGTTAATATTTCAAGGTCACAAAAAACATTTGACCTTGAATATTTCAAAAAGTGCATTTTTTAAAAATCTGAAAAAAAATATATATATTACTTCCTAATGTAGTGTATATGTGGTAACACTTTGCTTCCTGTTTATAATGTTCATTTGTGCAATATTGAAAATGAATTGATTTGATATGGAAGAAGAGGCTTTGAAATCCAGAAAAATGATGGCGAGAACAACACCAGGCACTCAAATGCCATTAAACAGGAATCAGATGCAAGTGAATGTATATTCATTTCCAACACTATAAGGATCGAACGTGCTACAACTGTCAAAGGCGATCTTGATTGCCCAGAAATGGTTGGATTCTTGATCTGCAAGTATAATGGATATTGGTGGCTAAGGTACGTCTTTAGAAGATGAGGCTTTGAAATCCAGAAAAATGAAGGCAAGAACAACACCTCAGCGTCTTCATTGTGTAATGCCATTAAACAAGAATCAGATGCAAGTGAATGCATATTCATTTTCAACACTATAAGGATCGAACGTGCTACAACTGTCAAAGGCGATCTTGATTGCCCAGAAATGGTTGGATTCTTGATCTGCAGGTATAATGGATATTGGTGGCTAAGGTGCGTCTTAGACACAGATGAAGAAAATCAAGCTGTTGCAGCCTCATGGACCCTCAAATTCTATCTACTATCCAGACTTTGAAAATGTTGTCAATGTGCCCATAAGTGCTATTATTTCGAAAGTAGACCCTAGTAGAAAAGGAAAAGGAATTATTTATAACCTCTAAAATCAAGACGTGGAATAAGCCAACCGTCACTTGTAAATAACATTTCGCAGTTTGCAATATTTCTGTATTATATATCCTCAGGAGCCATAGGCATTGCAATAAAGTGGTAAGAGTGTAAAAAGTCGATTCCATTTTTCATCCAGATCCCATTGCTGTCCCATTCTGCAAATTTTACCACACATACACTACATTAGGAAGTAATATACATATTTTTTTCAGATTTTTAAAAAATGCACTTTTTGAAATATTCAAGGTCAAATAATGCTTTTGGTGACCTTGAAATATTTACATCACGAAACCTTTTCAAATTATATATCATTTGAAAGCTTGTTTAAAGAGCTTTACAATGACATATAACAAAAGACTCTAGCTGCAATACAAGCTGAGAAAATTGAATCTTTGTATGTTCAAAATTTCCCTTTTTACCATTTTTTGCGTTTTTCAAGCGGTCTCACACAAAAAACTAACAGCTGAAAAAAAATTTTTAAATCAGTTTTTTGTATCACTTTATAGAGGTAATCAACCCTATAATTTTTTTTTTTTTTTTTTGAAATTGGTGATAGTTAAGTTTTGAGACTTGTTGATTTCACATGGAATGACCCGAACGACATCTCTCGAGAATTAACTGATCCAAATTATTAGAGGAAACTAAATCATTGGGAATTATTGGAGTGCAAACTATAAGCTCCCCGTTTGAGCAACTGCTTGATTGTCAACCATTGAATGTAGAGGGCGCCTCCACAGTTGCAAAAGTTTAGCAATACTCTTTATGAGCGCTATCTCTCGAGAAGAGAGGAAACTAATTCTTTTCGTAGAGTTAATTATTTTTTACATTATTATTTTTAGTTATAACAATAACTCCTATAGCAAATTCACCCACAGCTCGATCATAGCATCCTAAGACTGCAGTTTCGTCCTTATTGTGGACTCCTCAGTTTGGAATAGCCAATGATCGAGCTGGAGGCAAGGATCCTCTAGTGACTATTCCTAACTGAGGAGTCCACAATAAGTACGAAACTGCAGTCTTAGGATGCTATGATCGAGCTGTGGGTGAATTTGCTTCAATTCTGCCTTAGCCTTGGCTTATGGGCGGTAACTCATTGCATAATAACTCCTATAGCCTAAAGCCTTCCTGGATAAATGGACTATTCAACACAAAAAGAATTGTTCAAATCGAACCAGTAGTTCCTGAGATTAGCGCATTCAAGCAAACAAACAAACAAACAAACTCTACAGCTTTATATTATTAGTATAGATGTAATACAGTTTATCCTTTAGTATTAAAAATACTATCAAATATATTACTTTTCTGCTTGTAAAGAACGTGAATATTATCTTTTATTCAGAGTTACATACATACAAACAAACCCACATGTGAAACTAATAAAAGCGTATTAAAAATAGTAGTTAAAAAACTGAAATAAAACAACAATATGTGCATTTTTATTAAGTGTTTCTAAGCACTTGCTCAAAAAAATGTGAGGGAACGAAAAAAATCAATTACAGTCCCGCCCATTAATAGCGAAACCGCATATAGCGAGGGCATGGCTATGGCGCAACCGCTTCAATTCCCCTTCATATTTTACTGTGTAATTATTTAGCATTAAATGTAACTTTTGGGGGCGAAATTTTTATTTAGTCCATTTGACTTTACCATAAACTGAATAACTTGGATGCATCTATTTTGCTTGTGCAAAGTCACTATTTGAAAAAAAAAATACAAAAAGTGTTAACTCATAATTATTTGGTGTATTGTGCATCAAATTGAAATAAATGGAGGAATAAGTATAAAAGTTTTATCTAGACCCCCCTCAGAGTCTACACACAAAACTAGAAACAAACTTCTACGGCATACTGTTTTTGAGTTATGCAACATACATACATACTGTACTGTAGTAGCTCCCAGACAAGTAAAGAGTTCACTTCTGGGCTAAGTATTTATTAAGCAATTTTACAAAATATATACAACGTACAAAACTATACTAAACGAAAGCTTTTAACTCTTTCGTATTGGTCCATACGAGGTCCAGTCACTGACGTGACTATTAACAGGGAGTTTGGTTCCCTCACAAATCCGGGGACGGTTTCCGCCGGATAAAAATACCGTTTCCAGTCTCCTGACGGAGACCCAAAAAACACAACCTAACAGTCTGACATCAAGTCAAGCTCTGCCCGAAGTCGTTGGACAAGCTGACCAGCCACTTGGCCACCGTGAGAAAAAATACCTTTTCCCACGGTCAGCATAAAGGTCTGGCGTCCAGATGTCGCCTTATCTATTGACACAGCCGTGGGAGCCAGCTCCGGAATGTGAGATTCCTAGGCTGTGGAAGAGGCTACGTTACAATACTATAAAACTTACAATACTATAAATAAATCACGAGAAAACTCATCGTGATGAACTCGGGGATGGTCGAAAAGTACTTACATGCTGACTGGTCGAAAAAACTGCTAAACATTCATTCGAGGGTAAGCAGAACCAAAATTTAGACCGAAACTGATTTTTTTCGCGTTCACAATACTTCCTGACTATACGTAAAAGGAAGTGAAAAACACTCGGACATATATTTAGATTGTAGCAAAAAACTATAACATCGAGTGTAAAAAATGTATTTAGAAGCTAAAATGAACAATACACACTCCATACAGTCAAAAATAATCAATCTAATATCTTTAAACGAGCAATTCTTGTATTTCGGATCTCGCAAACGGCTCAAACGATTTTGATAATTTGCATTTAGATAAAGTTTTGGTTTCTGAGTTTATCTACATCGGCGTTTTTTCTGTAAAAACGCCACAAAAAAAAAAAAAAACGTTTTTTTTTTTTTTTTGCGCCTTCGTTAAAAGTTTGACGAGCTTGTTACTGTTTCTTAGCAACCACGTTTTATTATAACAATGGATTTCATATTTAATCACATCAGCGTAAATTTAAATTTTTATGGTATTTGGCAAATGAATTTTGGCAACACGTTAGAACCGTTATTGTTTTTGAAATTTAAAAGATTGATCAAAATAAAGTTAGAATTGGGTGTGGGGCGTGGTATCCCGATCGGAGAGTCGTCGGACTCGTAACCGGAGGGTCCCTGGCCAATCATTGCCCAGCCGATCAAAGATTAACCGTCTTCATTAATAGAGGCTGGGGGACGTTAAAAATGTTCGTAGTCACAAAATCCTCCAAGTGAAACGATACCTCTGGGGGGTGCTGGGCCAAGGGTTTGCTCGGTCCTTGGGCCTGGTTCAAAAATGAACAGAGTGCTCTTCAGGGCCCCATCCCGGTTAAACCACGAGTTGTGATATGTATGGGGGGAACCCTAGAGTGTGAAGTGAAGTGAAAGTCAAAACCAACTGGAACCAAATGCGTACTGGGGAACAAGGATTCTGCATCCATTCTCAACAACCCCTCCCGCGCCTTCGACGCCAAATGAAATGAAATTGGGTGTGATTTTACGGTGAGCATGGATTAAATAAGGTTGTGTTTTTTAAAACAAATTAACTTCTGTTTTAAATGCGTAACTGCAACCAAAGGCTTAAAAATGCTTTTCCAGTTTATCTACATAAGTACTTCGCACTTTAGAAAAAAGCACGAGTTTACAAACCTCTTTTTTTTAACCGAGCGGGCTCGGTCCCCAGGTACTAATAATAATAACCCTAACATTAGAATATTTCCGCCCTTTTTTTTTTTTTTTTTAATAAGTTTCGTGGTTTTGGTATTTGTTAAAAATTCTCAAACTCCTTTCTGTTTTTCTTTAATGTTTGACATTATATTACGAAGGGTCATTCTGTATGGAGAAGCAGACGGACATGATATTAAAATTTGAGTGTATGTTTTGAGTGTTAAATTGATAAACTTTTTTTCCCCCTTGAAGCTTAATCGAATTAACGGCTTTCTTCTAAATGTTTTAAAATATCAGACTGAAGGACTCGGCAAACGCATATAATTCGATTGTGTAACCTAACTCTGCTTTCACCTTTTTAGAGCTCTCTCCCTCTCTTTTTATTTCTTCCCAAATTAAATATCTAAGTATTTTCCACTTCCTGATTTAATTATCCCTCAAATGTATTGACGAAACCTAAATTAAATTATAAACTTAAACAACAGTGGATTTCTTTTCGTTTGACATTATTTAAACAAGCCCATTTTTCTCTGTTTTCGATTTCTTCGGAGGCAGAAGAACTCTTTTGTTTTGATTATGATTTTGTTTGTTCATGCGAATAGAACTTAGTGAAAAAAGCATTCTAAGAGCTGGAAACAATGGAAACACTTATGCTAATACGCAAATTGCGTTTTGCACAAACTTCTTTGTAAGAACAGACTATTTTTATTCTGAAATGTTTCTTAGCAAGATAATCTGTTTTTATTTTGTTAAAATGTATGCAAACGATCTTTTAAAAAATCTAAGAAACTTTAAATGCTGAGGTTCTTGTTGGAGGAAATTGATATTAAAGTGTTATTTCATTTTCACATTTTTTAAAACTACAAACTTTTAACACGTTTGTAATAGATTTTTACTTCAGTAAATTCAGTGCATGAGAAAACTTTACACCTCTTCTAAACTAAGTAAATGTGTTAGTAGATGGATTTCATGTAAAATAATGCGAACAGTTTACCTTTATTCTTTTTTTTCCGAGTTAAATGATGTTTAATACAGTGGTCATATTAAAATAACGCACTTACCTTTTTAATACTGATCTTGTCTCAAAGCTCTTGCAAATCCTTATCCTATGACATTATGAAGATTTTTTCATTTTTAATGCCTCAATAGTCTCTTCTAATGTGGTACTCTATTGCTCAGATATATGCATAACACAAAAAGATAATTCTTAGGTTTGAAATCTAAAGAATCTGTACTTGCATACAAAATTTTGCTGACGATGAAAACTTGATATTTTTAGAGTCCCGCTTGCAACCTTGCACAGAAGCCAATAGTATTGCCACAATGAAAAAAATATTTTTTTCCTACTTTTATGATTTTACCTTTCTAAAAAAATAACTGTCAAAAATACCCGACGGCATATATACGAAAAATTTCTTCGTATGATCAGGAAGTTTTGTTCCGAATCACCCCTCTGTTCCTATACACCCCATTTTACGGTAACATCTGTATTAATAATCTCGGGTAGTGCTTAAAAACTTCAATTTAAAGTTTGGCTTTATATTTACTTTTATTATTCATCACTGAGATTAATTTAATTTGGAGCACTTCGATGTTTTAGTTACAAAATACCTTTTCTGTAGCAATGCAGTGTGAAGTACTGTCGTCCCTGCTTAATCGGGTAACGGATAAACAAATACCCCGTTTATACCAAAGCTACACTAGATAGCGTTTTATACAGGCTTCTTCATTACTCAAAACATCAATGCTAAAGATTTGCCCGCTAGAGAGCGCTGAACAACGACCCTCCAAATGTTTGTTTACATTTATTAGCATGTTGTTTCCGCTGTAAAAAGTGACGTTTATCCTATCTTTTAGGGTTAAAAAATATTGATGTAGTTAACTGAAGTGGAGTACAGAGTGAATTGATGCCGAAGGCCCTCTTAGTACTGCTTTTTAGGGGAAATAAATTCCCTTTTCAGGTAAAGTTGGTCGCAACTCATGATTCAGTCATACGACATTCATTCATTGTTTACTTTCTTCGAATTAGCAACATATAGCAATGGCGTTCAATTTTGACATCTCTGCAATAATAAAATATACGCTTTTCTTCGCAGCCGATAAATAAAAATGTAGCAATGAAATAATATTGTTCTATTTACTATTTTGTTTCATTACTGTTGCTCACACGATCTTAATTGCTACGCAAAAGCTCAGATGTTCATTTTGATAGCGTTGACCCATCAGAGCGATAAATGGCGAATCTATTCGTAGAGACATTTCATTTTGATGCCCCAGAATGAAATGTACACTAATGAAGCGATGGTGTTCAACGGAAAGACGATTGACAACAAAACATATTAATTTCTTTCTTAAAAACGAAATGAGCATATATAATCGTTTGGTACTAAAGAGCAATACAAGTACGAAAAAAATAAACAAAACTACAATATTACGACGACCAACTGTAAAATTTTGTTTTCATTTACACAACATTAAACGGTAATGTTCTTTTTATGTTAAATTTCACACATTGATAATATTTCGATAATTGGGAATCTGCTGTGGTTGCCAAATTTTTGGCGATAATTACTTTATTTTGTTGCTCTTTAGTTTATGTTTGCGAAGGAAGTATATTTCCCTCGCTCATAAATTGGACACAAAGATTTAACGCCAATAGTGAAAGATAACCAGACTTCCAATCACCGAAATCTTCCCTTTTTTGTTTCTAATTTCACACATAAGTTTAATACTTGAAAGTAAAATAATGGGCCAACTGAAAAAAAGCTGCGAAATAATGTGAGAATTCTTATTAAAAAACTCGCCAAATCAACTTCAAAAGCTCCATTAGCATGTAACATAACAAGTTTAATAAATATATCGAGCCATTATTATCATTGAAATTTAAATTAAAATGCAAAATAAGAGAAAAGAAGACGATGCAAGCTTAAAATTTTAATCTTCGCTTAGGTGGTAAGAAAATACATCGCCAAGTTAAAAAACGTGCCTATAACTGAAACGTACATACTACCAAAGATCTCGGTTATTGAAATATTCTCAAAAGCTTTACGGAGAACTTCCATTAAAATGTAAAAAAATCGCCAAATAAATTAATTTGACCATCTAAACTCATCAAAAGTTTTGATGGAACTATCGTTCCAAAATCGCCATTTATCGCTCTGCGGTGCCAGTGTCGTTTCATAGTTAATTAATAATTAGAATCAATTAAAATGAAAAATAATTCACTAACTAATTAAAATAAGCTGTGAAAATGCAGAATAAATCAACAAATCGAACGAATTATTAAATAACGTTAAAATACACTAAAATAGAATTGAATGCCAAATTGTAAAATGGTCGCCAACAAATTAACTTTTAATTTTGTCTTTTATTATTTGATTTGTAGAAATGTTAGTTACCATAAAATTCGATAGATGTCGCTGGAAAAGGACGTCCGTTTTTATCCCAAGGATTTTGATCAAATGAAGAAGCCTGTATAAAACGCTATCTAGTGTAGCCTTGGTTTATACGAATAAAATATCCTGAACCGAATATTCCCCATGCCAACCATGTTCCCCAGACGCAATGTTAAAGGTCCACGCTTAATCAAATACCCCGCTTAATCGAATAATATTTCTTAGAACCGGCAGTATTCGTTTAAGCGGGGCCAACAGTATTTAAAATGTGGAGGCGCCGGGTATCGATCCCGGTACCTCTCGCATGCTAAGCGAGCGCTCTACCATCTGAGTTACGCCCCCTTCGAGTGCGTGGAACAACTTTGTGAAGTGATACGGTGATACCGTAGCTGTAAATTGAGTCGTTTCTGACGCCTGAAGCTGAGGTGTGTTCACTCTCACTATTCAGCACGAAGAATGATGTGACATGGCCACCTGCGATGATGTGATTATTTCGAAATGGGGAATCTGATCAGGGCCGTCGGCAAGGGGGGGGTGTGGGGGGTGCTACACCCCCCCCCCCCCCCCCGACTTTTCTGAAGAAAGGGGCCGCCGATTTTATTTTATTATTAAAATGAAATTTTAGAAAAATATTTCAGGACTTTAAATGAAATTTAAAAGAGAAGCGGAATAATTTAAACATTATTAAGAATATCAGTAAACCTGATTTTTTAAAAATGTCCTGTATTTTCCGCGGCCCCAATTGTTACTTATCCAAAATAAGTAATTGGGGCCGCGAAAAATAGTTAAGATTCCTTCACAGCAATATTCGTTGCGAAAAATACGAAATTTTCTCGTTCATGGGGTCATGTAAACGGGAAACTTTTGGTCGCTCTGCCCAGTTTGGAAAAAAAAAGTACTGTATTAATATGAGCGAGAGCTTTAAAAGGTACGCTAACCTCTGTAACTAAAATTAGTTAAATTAATAAAACATAAATCGAAATATATATACATAATTCAACAAGATCGATGCAATATTAAAAAAAATATATATACTGAGTGTCGCCAAATTTTATATTTTAAATAAATTAAAATAAATGATCGATGCAATAATTAAAAGGGAAAAAAAGATAATATGCAGGGGCCGCCAAATTTTATATTTTAAATAAATTTAAATCAAAGAAAATTACACAAAATACCATTATCGAAAGATAGTGCAATGTTTAAACTGAAGATCATTAAAAAGAAAATTTATCACTTTTCACTTTGTGTTGGGACCGAACGAATTTTTTTATGTAGTAAATTTGAAGAAATAATAATAATAATAATAATAAAAGTTTATTATGCTGAAATTTAAAAAAGGGGGGGGAATTAAATTCGGTTGCCCTCTCTGCGGCATTGAAGAGGCTCTTTCAACCTCCTCAGACCATCAAAATGGAAATCGCATATATTGGTGAATATTGTACACACGGCCCACACGGTATAAGTTACTGTGATACTCCAGATTTTTTTTTTTCTAAATCACATCGCAGTCAAACGACGCAAAACTGCTCATTGATCGTTTTTTTCGTTGGAAAAAGGAAACAAACAAATGCACGGGACTAAAATGTAATTGTACAGGCTGTTTTGCAGAAAAAAGACGCCGTTTTGTGTCGAAAATCAACGGGAATTTCTTATAGCCCGCGGAAAATTGAAGTACCTGAAACGATATATTTTACAGCTATACTTTATACAGCTATATTTTATAATGTATAAAAGTACAGAAGTTTTCTGAATTAAAGGAATTAAAGGAAATTACAGCTCTCTTTACTAGTACTTTTATAATGTTTTTATTTGTAAAAATAACCCTTTATTTGACAGGTTTTTTTTTCTTTTTTTTTTTTTTTGTTTTGCGTCATTTAAATTTAAGTTTTGATTTTGAAGTATTCTATTAACAATGTTTTTTTTTGTTAAGCTGTCATATGAAACTAAAAATAAACAGATAGAAGCAGAAGTTTTAATTAATAACTCCGAAGCTTGTTTAGAAACCATATTCCTCGATTCTAGAAGTACCTCTAGAAAAATTGGTGTTATGACTTTAACAGAGGCTGGCTTAATCTAGTAGATGTTAATTAAAAAAGGGGATAATTTTATATACTTTAATAACTGTCTGAAACGTTTTTCAATCATTTGTTTCGAATGAGTTGCATACTTTTAAACAATTCTAAAATAAGAAGAAAAACTCAGTTTTTGTTGTATATTTTCCCTCTCATTTTTAATCAATTTAAGAGACATAGCATGTAAAGAGTTATTTTCTATTGATCACCAGTTTAATTCGGTTATTCGCGTCAAGTTTACAATGATTCATTTAATGAAATTTTATCACTTGAAATCGTAAAACTACAAAGATAGTATTTGAAAAGCTCGCATATCAGACGAACTTTTTCTCTCCCGACTTCTCATTTCTGCTAAAATTCAGCTGCTAGTCCAGTCATATTAGACATTAAATTTGTAAATCGCGATGTAGTCCTTATTTTTTAATACGTAGTTTGGGTCACCTAGGGTAGTGTAAATCTAAGTTTGCAGTTTTCAAAACCCTGTGCTCGCGGCGTAACTCACGAAAAACTGTAAAATTTCCCGATTTTTTTCAGTTTTTCCTTTATAACGACTAACCAATAAAGCTTTTGATTAAACGTGTGAATAATCATTTTAAAGAACACTAAATTTTGAACAATTTAAGCAGAAGTGGATTTCTGTAGGACCAACGGTTTAGGACATATTGCATTCCGAAAATTAGCCATTTTTTGCGAAAAGTGAAAAAATTACGCTCTGATCATATTTCGGACTTATAATCGATATGAATTACTACTCTACAAGAAACAAAACGGACAGGAAATTACTGCAAATTTTAATGGCTTTCCTTTAAGCTCCCAAAAACGTCCGTAGAATCAATATTTCAATTAAAATCATTTAAAAAAAAAAAAAAAAAACGGAAATTTTGATTATTTTGAGAACTTAAAGAAATTGTTTCAGACAAGAAGAAAGGAGGACTTGACGATTAAAAAAAAGAATGGTATAAAAAAGGGTAACACTATATTACAACGTTATTTTCATAATTAAGAAAAATATTACAGGTCAATTTCGACATACGTACAGCATGTCCTAATGTACTGTATACGACTTACGTAAAACTGAGAAAAGGTTTCGACTCTTTTTACTTTTTTCTTTATAACTCCTAAACAATGTAACTTTTGATGATATATGTGAATACCCAATTTAAAAAACGATAAATTTGAAACATTTTAAGCTCAAATGGAGCTCTGTAAGACCAACGATTTAAGAGATATTGCATTTCGATATTTTTATGCTTTGACCACATTTCGGAAAAAATACCGACATTAATTTTTACTCCTCAAGAAACAAAATGAGCATGAAGTTACAGTAAATTCTATAGGCTTTCAGTTAAGCTCAAAAAGAAGTCTGTAGGTTAACTTTTTACTTTACAATAGCGAAAGAAACACATATCTGTTCTAGTGAAAAAATGAAAAAAATTTTTGATTATACAATATACATGTGAATAATCATTTTAAATAACATTAAATTTGAAACATTTCAAGCACAAGTGAAGCTCTGTAAGACTAATAGTAAAGGAGTTATAAAGGAAACAATGAAAAAATTCGGAAAATTTCGCAGTTTTTCGCGAGTTACGCGGCAAGCACAAGTTTTAGAAAACTGCAAACTTAGATTTACACTACCTAAGGGGACCCAAATAACATTCAAAAATCAAAACTACATCGCAATTTTGCGAATTTAGCCCTTTTCTTTGCACATTATGACTGAACTATGCGAATTATATGCAAGGGCATTTTTGATCCACAAAATTTAAACAAAATATTTATAAAAGATTTACAAATTAGCTCCAAACTATGAAAGGTGATTTCTTTTATTGTCAGTTCTTATTAATAAAAATAAATAAAAGGGGAATGGTGCACTTTTTCTCTTCAGAAAAAAAAATTTTGTAGCAATAATATGCAGAAATTTTACAAAACTACTATTCAAAATTTTCTTGCATTAATTTTGAAGAATCATTCTCTCACCTTTTCCACTGCTATAATGCATCTCTGTATGTGGAGTGGGTTGGAATGGTGAATAATTCAAGGGAGAACCCCCCCCCCCCCCGCGCCTATATGATGAGCCCACAGCCCAGGGCCGCCAAATTCTCAGCACCCCCCCCCCCCCCCCCCCAGATATTTCAGCTAGCGACGGCCCTGAATCTGATCCCATGTTTCCGCCATTTTTGCTCTCCACTTTTATTCATGTGTATTTTTACGAGCATAGGCGGTCGTACTGGGGGGCAAGGGAGGAGAGGGGCTTTGCCCTCTCACTTTTCATGGTTACAAAGTGTGATCGAGTGAGAATTTTTTTTTTTTACCCTGTGAATTCAAAAATCTGACTTTTTTCATGTTATTTCATAAGAATGGATGAAAATCAATCAGTCAGGTTAATTTTTGAGGCCCATATTCCGCATTTTATAGAGGTCAATTATCATCAATTAATCAGCAATGTTAAAATCCAATATTGTATCCGAATTGTAGCAAAAAAAAAAGCGCCATCTAAAGATGCTGCATCCTAACTCCCTTCCCCCTCTCCCGTATTTTTCTTTACTCCCCATTTTTTTGGTGCACCAGCCGCCTATGTTTACGAACATTGAACTTGACGTTTTATGCTGTAAATCGTTTGTTAACTCTGAAAACACGAGTCTGTATCTCTCCGTTAGTTTGGTACTTCTCTGTTTATGTTCATCGTTTATTTATTTTGTTCACGGACCGTTTTTCTTACAAATTAACGTGCATTGAAGTTATGTGTTAGGGCTTTGCTCCACATTGACGTAAAGCAGAAACGTAAAATGGATTAAATGGTGTTCCTATGGAAAGTTCCCGGATTTTCGGTTTCTGCCTTCGTTTCGGTCGCGTTTTCCGCTGATGTGGAGCTGGGCCCTAATAGCTTAAAGTCAATCTCTTCTCTACTAATAATAAAGCTGAAGGTGGTTCTGTCTGTCCTTCTTTCTTTCTTTCTGTCTGTCTGTCTGTCTGTCACGCGCGTAGCGCCAAAACCGTTCGGTCGATTTTCATGCCACTTGGCACAAAATTAGTTTGTAGCATGTAGTTTTGCACCTCGAAGCGATTTTTCGAACATTCCATTTCGTTCTTTTTCTATTCGAATTCTTAGAGGAAATTCGATAAAATAGGGAAGAAATATTCCATACACATTTTCAAGTCTTATGTCATTCGAAAGCTTGAAATTTTCTGCACAAAATGACGTTTTTTCGAAGTTTCTACGATCATCAGGAGAGCTGTAACAATTGTTTTTAGAATCCCGAAATTCAAGGCTTACCTTCAGTAAAGCAAGCCAAACGATTCTAAAATGGCTTTGCTCGCGAATAAAATTTGTTTGAAAATAGAGATGAAATGAATTATTTTATCAACGGAAATCAACTTTTCATGTTGTTACCATGGTTACGTTTTTATTTCGTTCTTTTTCCCTTAATAATTTTAAAAATGTATTTGTTTTTGTAACAATCCAAACTCCAAGCCTTATTAAAATTAGTCAAATGAAATATTAAAAACCGTGATAAGATGGCACCTGTCAATCAAATGAGAAATCGAGTCCTTTCCTTAAAATACAGGATACCATTCTAAATTTATCGTCTGCAAAACATATTTTACTTCATTATTAATTTATTTCAATATAAATTGCAGCAAATGGCTTGAGTGAACGAATTTAGCTTTTAATTTATCGTTTGCTGGTTGATCTTTGTCGATGTTTATTGTTTTTATTATCATTGTGAAGAATAATGCACGAAATTTCTATGACTAATACTTAAAATTTTTAGGATCAGTTGAGTTTAAAAGAAAAAATTGCTCCAAATATACTTTTGCAATGTGATTATTTATTGTTGGACTGTAATTTGCAGCAATAATTGCATTTAATAAATAATGAAAGACAATATTAAAAATTATTTTTTTGGCGACTTTTTTACAATTTGGCATTCAATTCTATTTCAGTATATTTACTTCTATCTTATTGCGATATTGCAACGTTCTTTCTAAAGTATGTCATTTCGGAAAATGTATTATTTTGTTTTTGAAGTTAGGAAAGAAAACTTTCTTCTTCTTTTAAACTTTGGTAAGATTTCTGTTGGTTTCTGTGAGCAACAAAATTTTTCTTATTTTTTCTTTTGGCTTATTTTTGTGCACCTATCTTTGGGGTTGCATTCGAATGTCCCCAAGGGGGTGATTTACCCCTTTTATGGGGTAATCAGGGCTTTCAATGCAGACCAAAGTGATATGAATTGGCGCGACCACTTGGCGATATCTCGCCAAGCTTTTGGTCACCAAGTGTTTGACGCCAATTTGGCGACATATCGCCAAGTTGGCAATAAATTTAGCGAAAAAAAATTTTTTTTGGGTTCAATTTGGCGCTATTGGCGATATTTTGCGAAAAATCTACTGAATGGTGTTAAAATCGGCGATATTTAGGAGATTAATCATTGTAAAACATTTTTTTGCATTGTTTCGTGGCAAACTAGGGATGCAAATGTTTGAATTGTTATCTTACTCACTTCAAGCACTATTTTAGCACTTAAGGCATCTACTAAGAAGTTTACACGTAAAAGGAAGTAGTGTAGGGTCCATACCAAATTTTTATATCATACTCTGAAGGAATTATAGTTGAATTATAACTAAAATAGAGTATTTTTTTCTGCTATATCATTTTTTTACAAATGAACTTTCAATTTTATACCACGGGCAAAGCCGTGCGGGTACCGCTAGTAGTTTTATAAATTCCTTAACGCTCACTGATATGCTTTTTCATATTTTTTGGATATTCTGGTTTGTTGGTTCAACTTTTTTCCTTTTGAAGTTATGGAGTTTTCATTGGTTTTTGAAAATCCGACATCAGCGCATAAAAATTTAGAGATTTTTTCTTAAATTTTCAGTTGTTGCTTCAACGTTTTTAGTGTCATACTCATGTTCTTGTGAGCTTTTTCTTATCTACTTTGACCAAACTTTGTGTTATACAAATTCAGTAACATTTTATTCAAATTACATTACATATGCCATTTTATATTTTTTTTTCACTTGCTTTTTCCGTCTTGAACACATTTGCATTGTTTATAGGGTGGACAGACCAGTGAATGAACACTGAAGCAAATTTTCGATTTCAAAAATTCATAGCGTCGGAAAAAATAGTAGCATTTCCCACATGACAGTAAAAACACGTCAGATGATGTACGCAGTATTTAAAAAAAAAGTTGGGAGAGCTTTTATGGTTCTACATCAGGTTTTATGGGGGGTTAAAACGAAAAAAAGTACCCAGACCCAATGGTGGAACATTCCTACCAGGGAACAAATGCAGCATTTTCTAGTCATTTTCTTTCGGTAAATGTGTAGAAAGGAGTTATAAAAATATTTTTTTAATAGTTCTGCTAATTCATCTAAGAAAAGTGCTTCAAAACCTTATTTTTTGGGAAAAATAGGTGTTCATACACTGGAAGTGTTCATCCACTGGTCGGTATACCCTAAATTATATGACCGAGGGGCAACATTTGCGTAAACTTATTTAAGTCCTGTGGATGTATTTTTTTTAGTTTTGATAGAAAGTCTTGACTTATCTTTTGTGAAAATTTAAATTTTGCGAGTTGCTTCTTTTGCTCTAATTTAAAACATTTAAACAGTCAGTCGTAAGCTATTAAATATCCAGAGTTTATGGATGAGAATAAGAGTTATTGTTTCCGAGAAATTATTTCCCAAAGCACCTTGCGATAATATCATGGAAAATGTTAATTAAAATTTGCTGTTCGAAAATGTGTAGCGATATGCAATTTTCATTTTAAGCAGGTTAGAATGAACGAGATTTAAAGACTTATCAAGTATTACTAAATAAATTATTTATGAGATTACATTCATTATAATATTGATGCATTATTCATTGTACTCTGAATTATTTATTCTACTTTTGAACTACTAAACTCCCTCGCTATCCTTGAGTGAATTTTAAATATTTTGAATATTATTCTTTTTGAATATTACTCTTTGTTTTTACTACTAAGATTAGAAATTTTTATTTCAATGAAATACATTTTAGAACTAACGTGATTTTGATACACGAAGTACGTTTTCTTTTAATAATAAACTAGCTGTCATGGCCGTCACGAAACTTTCTTCTATATCTATCTTATGAATTCAGGTTGCAAAATAAAATACGTACTCACCCGAATAATTGGAGACAGCTCCAATTTCCCAATTATCGTAATAACCCTGCAAATGCAGAATCAATGAGCAAAATTGGAAATCATTGCAAAAGCCTTGTTTAGATTAATTGCAAACATTTTATTTGTTAGTAAAAAGAAATTGGCAAGAGTTATTTTTTTTTTATTTATTTATTTATTTTTTTATTTATTTATTTATTTATTTTTTTTTTTTTGTAAAATTTGACTATATTATTGTATTTTTATGAAATGACTTCAAAAATGTGGAATAGGGCCTCAAAAGTCAACCACGCTCTCTATCATAGACTTTCCCCTAACGATTCAAAATTCCATTCTTATGAAATAACATGGAAAAGGTTACAAATTTCAGCTCGTTTTTGGAAAGTTCAACTTTTATTTTGAAACAAATCAATCCACTCAGTAGCAAATAATTTTTCACTCGATCATTACTTTTTAACCGATTAAAATGAGGGCGCAAGGCCGCATGTACGGGCCGCCTATTTTATAGCGAGAATAATTAAATGTATGCATTTCAAGGTCAATGTAAATTAATTTCTCCTATGAAAATGATTGTCATTGTACCACGCCTTACCCTTTTAAAATCTGCTTCGTTGTTTTTGATTTTTCTGTCTGTCTTGCACAAAGCTTTCTTTTCTTTTCTTCCCTGATCCGAACAAAATTACATGCTATTAGAGTGCTGCTACGGTATGATAAGAATAAATTTTAATATCCTCTGTTTGCAAATAAAATTCTCGTAATTGATTTTGGTTCACATTCTTAGGAATTTTGCGGTAACAAAAAATTTTCAATTTCCCCTCCCGATTCTTTCGTGACTAAATATTTATTTTCTGCAGCAGACAGACGATCGATAAACGTGATATATTATTCGAATTTTAATAAAGATTTTTAATGTACATAAGTTGGGTTTATTTACACACATGAACACATACGTCTAAAATGCATTTTAGAGTAATATTAAATTATTCATTTGCCATTTGTAGAATATCGCTATTCACGCACAATATTCATTCATTTACACTTGGCAACACATTATGTATGAAGAGTTGGAATATCATGAACAGAACAGATTAGCAAACTTTTGTACTGATCGTTTTGGAACTCCGCGCCTGGCAGCCACGAACGCTTCCATTTGAAAAAGGGGTGATAGGTCAAGGAGGCGCACTTCTCCATGCTTTCAGTTTTTATTCGCTTGTTACTTCCTGGTTGAATGTTACTTTTCATTTCCCTCCTATTTTGAGGAAATAAAATATCAGACAGTATTTGGTCTAATGGATCGTTCACCAATGATGTCACTCCTAGAAGGGGGGGGGGGGTGTCCTTGAATTTAGTCGTAGGGGTTATATACAAATGACGTCACGCTTTGAGGGGAGGGAGGTTCGTGAATTTAGTCTGAGATTGTCCACAAATGATGTTACACTATGAGGGGATTTTGACAGTTTGGAACAGGAGGGGTTAGTAACTAGAAGCATGACATTCTTTGTTGCAATTTTTTGTAGACGCATGCTTTGTTGCAATTTGTTTGTAACAGAACGTGACAAGGGGAGGGGGCGTTGAAGTGTAACAAGGGGGAGGATGTGGGCCAGATATGATGAAAAAAAAGGTACGACTTTATTTGGGTTTTGAAATATTTGTTGGAAAATTCAGAAAATTATATTTTTACACAGAATCACCCCTGCTATATCTGCTAACTGCCCCCCCCCCCATGAATCTTTCTGAACTAAAACCTGTAATCTGAATAATAAGAAGAATTATCTCTAGTGTAACCATCTGTGACGCTAAAAATAGCATCTTATTAAACCGAAAAGAATTCAAGCATACGCAAAAAAATGTTCAATATATTTTTTTCTCTCTCTCAGTCTTCCTTTCGAAGTTTTTTCCAGAGCAGCGTTGAATTTGGTTACGAGCGTAAAACGTTTTTAATCTCTCCAAAACTTCCAAGTTTGTTTTTGAGAATGTTTTAATTCCCTTTTCCTCCTCAGAGGCGTGCGTTTGAAATATTAATTTCCCGGAAAAGCAATACTTTAATGGAATGCATGGTATGGCACGTGTACATCGCATCGCCAGACTTCGAAAATCGATTGCGTTTATCGATGCCTTGCAGTTGGCAAGACTTTTAAAATTTCTTGGAGAATGGAGATGACTTTAAAAAGTATGTTTGGGATTTAAACTTGTTCAGGGGTCAATCCGTGACCTGTTTTTGAAATTTGAAAAAAAAAAAACTTTTTTTTATTTTTTTTAAATTAATTTTTTGTTCAACTTCATCTTGAACTTTGGTGATCATATCAAATAATCCGCAAATATTTGTTTTTCCGCTCTTGAATTTAAAGATTGGGTATGATCAGCAATTCCCAAAGTGTACTCAGCGGAACCCTAACTCAAATTTCCTCTTCCCGTTTCTGTTTTTAAAAAAATATATTCAGAAATAGCGAGTGATTGGGGGAGGGGGGAGGGTAAAAACGAAACTTTTTTAATTTTTTTTAAATTATTTTATTTTTGCTTGTTTGTTTAAGTGGTATAGAATAAAAATTGCTTTATTATTTTTATTTTACTACAAATTAAATTAGGCCTTAATATATTCAAAATAATATCAATCCACTTGTATCAGGATTGATTAAAAGAGACACTCTCGTGAAAATGCGGAATTATTTTTCATCACTCATCATTGATTGATTTTATTTTTTATTAAATTTTCATAAAGCCGATTGCAAAAACACATAGGTTATGAAAGATTTGAGGAAGAATCTGAAAAGCTAGACTTTGGAACATTAACCCATTAATGCCTAGCGTCCCTTTTTAGGGAGTGTGTCTGCATTTTCCAAAAATAAACATTTCAACCAAATAATACTGTTCAATTATTACTTTGGTATTGTTTCAATGCATTGTTAACAGATTGCAACACATAACCATTGTAAAGTTGTAAAGTACCATTGTAAAGTACTGTTGCCATGGGCGCCCATATGCGAAATTTTAAGGGGGGGCTCAGATTTTCCTCAGAGTTTACAGTTAAAAGTTATATATGTGTGTGTTTCTTTGACTCACTAAGAATATGAAAGTACTAGACTCGTTTAGATTTTGACCGCTTACAGATAATGCATGTAACGTGCATCTGAAGGCCGTATCCAGAAAAAAATTTCTGGGAGGGCCCATTTCACACATTGACCAAAAACACATTTTTGTGTGTTATGAGTCTTTTACCTTGCTGATTCCCCCCCCCCCCTGCTGTTTCTCGTGTGTGTTTTAATTTTATTTTTGTTGTTAATGGTTTTGACTGACCTTTATTAGGGTTGGGGTATCAAAAGAGAGATGCAATGGACTCTTTTAAGTGAGGTAGAATATTCGTAATTTCGGGGGCTCAGGGAGATTCTTCCTCGGGGAAATTTTTGAAAAATAGTTTTCAAATTCTGCATTTTGAGGCCTTGTATGGGGCTGTTGGGACTTCAAAACTATGTTGGAAAACAGGCAAACAAAACATTTATAAATGTTCTGCGCATTCATTTGCAAATTAAGATCAATCAAAATATTTTTTTTTCGTAGTTTAACAAACGATTGACATTAAGAGCCATTACTTTGAAAATCAGACAAAAAACGGAAGTTTTGGCAGTGACAATTTTTGATTCTCCTCATTTTTTTAAATGTGAAAATAGGTCAATAGAAATGGACATTCTGAAGTTTTTAGTCCACCCAAAAAAAATTTGCTCTCTCAGTAAAAATCCCAAAGTCTGATGTTTTGCAGCTTTTTTTGATAAAACGATTGAAAGACGCATTTCAGTGCGCTGTAGTTTTTTACAGAAACGTCACCTCAAATTTATGTTTACATTTATTGATTGTACAGTGTCTGGTTATCATAGTTATTTGGGTTGGGGGTTGTTGCTTTCTTTAGTTAAGCGGCCGCAAAGTATGATTTTTAGTTCACTTCCGCTCAACTTTAAACTGCGTTATTTTCCCCAAAAAGCAAATCCCCGAAATTTTTTTAACATATACTGAAAATTTATACTATGAAAAGAATATGTGGAACCAAAATTGTTTAATACTTCATTGCTTTGATTAGAAAAAGACTGATATTTTTACAAATTTTCAAAATGTATTTTTGATCGCATTTAACTCAAAACAGCAACTCTAGAAGAAAATAGCTTTTATGGATTATAAAACCTACAAATGTGCCGAATTGCGTAAAAAAGAAAGAAGCGTGGGATATCTTCATAGTATAAATTTTCAGTATATGTTTAAAAAATTTCGGGGGGGGGGTGATTTTTGGGGGAAGTGGACTAAAAACTATATTTTGCGTCGGCTGAAGTAAAGAAAACAACAACCGCAACTCAAATAACTATGGGTTCCTCATAACCAGACACTATACAATCAATAAATGTGAACATAAATTTGAAGTGGTGTTTCTGTAAAAACTACAGCGCACTGAAATGCGCCTTTCAATCGTTTTTCCAAAAAAGAGCTGCGAAACATCAAACTTTGGGAATTTTAACTGAACGAACAAAAAAATATTTTTTTTTTTTGGGGGGGGGGGGGGGCTAAAAACTTCAGAATGTTCACTTCTCATGACCTACTTTCACGTACAAAAATATGAGGAAGATCAAAAAATGCCACTGCCACACCTTTTCTTAATTTCAAAATAATGGTTCTTAATCGACAGAGAGAAAGAACGAGGGAAGAGAAAAGATAAACATTCATCACTTGCTTATATTGATTTTCAGTATAGTTACATAGTAGTTTTTGATCAGTTTCCGAACTCACCGATAGAAACAGCACTTAATAGTATAAAATGACCAATAGTATAAAACACATAAAATCCTTTAAAAGAGACAGTGTCGATATTTAAAAAATGATTAACGAAAGAGTAATATTGCAGCCATTCAGTTAATTCATAGTTTATTTATTTGATAAGATACAATTGAAGCACTTTTTAAGGAATTTCAAAAAGGTATTTAATGAATTTCAAAGACTTTAGAACATGCCTGCCCCCCCCCCCCCCCGAAACCCCAAATGCTTCGTAATGTAAAACAGAAAAAAAGTTTTCTTTTTTTCCAAATTCCATGTGCCAAAAAAATACCGAGTTGTCTTGCCATCGTCGGATCAGCTCACTCTTTTATCTTGACCGCTAGTCCGCAGACATGGGGGAGTTTCCCATGCAAATGCGGCGTCGCGTCGGCTGACCCACAAATCTGCCTTTGTTTTTTTATTGAAGAATGTAGGAAGAGACACAATGTTATAATTCTGAAAGCGATTTCAGTGCAGATTAGAGTTATTAAAATTTGGCATTTTTAATAACTTATTCATTAATGGGTGAAAAAAAATGTTTTCCGAATAAACAGTACTAAAAGCAAAAAAAAAAAAACCTAATCTCCAAGGGGGGGCTCGAGCCCCCCCTTGCCCCCCCTTATGGGCGCCCATGACTGTTGCCGTTTTATTATGATCTTTATCAAGAATTACATCGTTCACAATCAAGAACAAAAAGCTAAGTTTTTTAAATTATTCCCAGTTTATGTTAATTGCTGCTTTTATTTCTTCTTATAAAAGGTCTTTTTAAATATTATATCGTAGGTAGAAAAAAAATTAAAAAAAAAAGTGTGTACCCTCTGGTGCCAAGGGTTCCTTTTTAGGAACAATTTATCTTTTGTAATAAAAAAATTATTTTTGTTCACGATATTTTTTTTTTTTTTAATTATTTTTCCTGTCCATTAAACACTTGTAAGCAGTATACAAAATATTTTTGGGGAAAAAATGTCAGGCATTAATGGGTTAAGGACGCTATGAAACATCGAAGTCGGAGCGTTTGACTGTAAAATCATGAAATAATTGGAAAATGTTATTTGTCAACTTTATCTTTTATTTTGATGATCATATCAAATAATCAGCGCAAATTTCGTCAGTTTTTTTTTTTTTTTTTTTGTGCACTCTTATTTGAACTTTTGATTGGGTATGATCAGCGATTCCCAAAATGTGCTAACTCAAATTTCCTCCCCCAGTTTCTTCTGAAAAGAAAACAGTTAATTATAATAGCGAGTAATTAGCATTTGACTTTCAGATCGTAAATATTTTGTTGTTTTGCGTCAACAAGAATGGGGATATTTGAAGGAAATGTGAAGCACTATGAATTCCGTTTCCTGGAAAAGTTTTAGAACTGCTTGATTAGATAGTTGTGCGCGTAAAAGTTACTGATGCCCATTTCCAAAACTTGGCTGGTTTATTATTGTTTTTTATCCACCGATATAGGTTTAAAACTCCGCCATTTTTTTTATATTTATATACTCTGAATATAGCAGTTGCGATATGAATTACAGAATGTACTTTTTTAATTAAAATAAATGATAAACTTGAAAGAGATGCCTGCCATGTCAGGAAAAACGTATCGCCAGTGGCGAGTAAATCATGCAATGCCACCACTCTTGCTGATTAGTGCTCTATGCAGTATAAATAAAAATCAGAAAAGGTGATCTGATATTTATGTAAATTTTACTTTTAAAAACATAACCGCTCTTCGCTACCATTTTTGATTGCGAAAAGTCCGGACGAAAATGTCGCTATTGAATTCAACTTAACAAGATTAGTAAACGGACTTTCTAATTTACAAATATAAATACAAATACAAATGTGACGACCAGCAGCAGGCTATGGGCCAAACTGGGCTGGTCCTAGTCAAATTAAAGACCCCAATGAAGATCAATGGCCCTCTTAAAGCTATCTACTCCATTGCTCCTTACCGCCTCTTCCGGTAAACTGTTCCAAGTTCCCACTACCCTGCTAAAGTAGTAATTTTTTAGAATTTCCAGGTTAGCCTGAGGTTTAAACAGCTTAAAACAATGACCCCTTGTCCTGCTTTCCGTGCAAAAATTCAACCCTTCAACATCATTCATTTTAATAAATTTAAATAACTGAATCATGTCCCCTCTGGTTCTCCTTTGCTCAAAACTATACATATTAAGCATTCTAAGTCTGGAATAATAGTCTAGATTAGAAAATCCGTTTACTAACCTTGTAGCCCTTCTTTGTTCCCTTTCCAATAAATTAATATCTTTCTTCAGATAAGGAGACCAAAACTGAACAGCATACTCCAAATGAGGTCTTACCAAACTTCTGTATAGAGGCAGAAGAACCTTCTTAGACTTGTTTGAAATAGATCTATTTATAAACCCAAGCATCCTATTTGCTCTATTACTAGCTATGCTGCACTGTTGGCTAAACTTGAAATCCTGATTTATTAAGACACCTAGATCCATAACGTTATCTGCCTTACTAATGACTGAACCCTGTAAATAATAGCTTGTATGCTTATTTCCATGACCTAAATGCAGCACTTGACATTTCCCAACATTTACTGCCATACCCCACTTGTTTGCCCATTTAGTAATATGATCCAAATCCTATTTACTTGTTCGTCATTTTCTACAACCCCCATAATTTTTACATCATCAGCAAAACAATTCATGTTTCCAGAAACATTTTCATGAATATCGTTCATAAAAATAATAAACAAAAGGGGGCCTAAAACTGATCCTTGGGGAACCATACTTAAAACCTCACTCCATTTAGACAACTCCCTAACAACTACTCTTTGTTTCCTTCCTGTCAGCCAATTTCTAACCCAAACTAGAATTTTACCTCATATTCCTATGTCAGCTAATTTACTGAGTAGTGCTACATGAGGCACCTTATCGAAAGCGTTTTGAAAATCTATGTAAACAACATCTACACACTTTTTGCTATTTAAAGCCATGGTAACCTTGTCGTAGAAATGCAATAAATTAGAAGCACACGATTTACCTTTTCTGAAACCATGGAAACATGATGAAAAAACCGTTTTCAAACTCTGCCTGAGTGCGACAAAATCAGTATTTCTGAAATTAGGCACGAACGAACCTGAAATTTTTGTCTTTGTGCATATCAAACTCAATCCCAAACGTAATACTGTTCTGGTCACTATCCCCAATATGCTCCCCTACACATAATGCCTGAACAGAACCCTCAACATTGCATAAAACACAGCATCGTGCCGTGTTCCCTGAGAAACAACTTGATCTAAAAAGCAGTCCCCAATTACTTTCAGAAATTCCTCTTCTCTACTATTATTGGGGTAAGAATTTTTCCAATCAATGCCCGGAAAATTGAAATCCTCCATTACAATTACCGGTCCTTTACTCGACATATCTCTAATTATATGACACAACTGTTCATCTTGACCCTGGCTTAGACTAGGTGGCCTATAAATGTTACCCAAACGTAGTTTTTTGCCCTTGTCGCTCATCAATTCTAGCCAAACCATCTCAATATCATTAGGTTTGTCATGCAACTTTAGAATACTATTCTAGTTTTAGAATGCCTAATATCTATTGTCTGGACCAAAGGAGAGTAGGAGGCAGCGGCGTACGCAGACAAATCATTTCGGAGGGGGGGGGGGCTGGGCGCAGAGTCTTTGAGATGTGGGGGCAGGGCACCTAATAAAATGTAGCTAAGAAAAGTAAATGTTTCGAATTTCTGATATCAAGATGCTAATTTCAGATGACAAAAATAATCATTAAAATATATATTTTGCCGTTATGATTATTGTTGAGAAGTTAAGCGTTTTGATGAAAATGGAAAATGAAATTTGAAAAATTTTCTTTTTTGAAGGCGTTCCTTAAACAAGTGCATGCAATTTTTTTTTTTTTTAATTTGAGCTATAATAGCATTAATTTTGCCATTTATTTTACTATGTTCCTAATATTTGGTTTCAATCACACTGTAAATGTGCCGCATGCTTAATTTTCTTTTCAAAAAGTTCTCATGTCTTGATTTCAGCAAGAAAGGACAAATAAATAAATAAAATTAAGTAAACGTTGTTAGCTTTTTTTTTTTTTTAATTTGTTTGGAAAATTTCAGAGGAGGCACCCCTATCAGCCCATCCTCTGAGTATGCCACTAGTAGGAGGGTTTATGATCCAGTTACTTATGTTTATCAAAATGGAGGGGGTGCTGTTTGGATTATATTTTTGCACAGATAGTACAGGCATTTGTCATTGTTGCAAACTTTTCAAACCCCAAGCCAATCCTAAAGTCAGGACACATTTTTTAGTTCAATAGAGTTGTAGGCATTTGAAATAGTTGACTAGTTGTTAGTTGCAACTGGATGAATACTGTTCAGTCTCGATAACTGAAATATTCCTTTTTCTCACAGTTTTCACTGGGTCCCTAACTCTTGAGATTGCTGTAAAAACTCCCTCTAACTCGAACTACCAGTAACTCGAAGCTTTTTGTCAGTCTCTTGGGACTTTGAGTTATTGAGACTCGGCCATAGTTTTAAGAAGGCTCTTAATCATCATTGGGGATGATAAACAGACACGGACCAGCCTAGTTGGGCTCAGAGTCAGTTGCTGGTCCTCACTTTTGCATTTTTATTTACACAGCTTTTCTTTTTTCAAATTCCAGTCCGATTTGAGCCGTAAGATTGAAAGACTCTGCGAAGATGTGGAACCTTTGATCCAGGAGGCAGTTTTCAAGGGCATTTCTTCTACAGACACGAACATTCGCAATCTTCTCCAACAATTGCTCACCCTGGTTCACCATCTCGCCAATGTGAAGCGCAAGTCGGACCTCACGCAAGACAGAACCCAGTACTGCCTAAACACTCTGAAGCGCCTCAAGAGTCTGGTCGATATTATAGAACATTTCGAGATTAGACAAGGACATGGTAATTATGCCTTTCTTTTCTCTGTTTTCTATTTCTGATACCTAACCTAAAGCAAATTCCGTCAAATTTATGTTCAACATTTTTGCGTCTGCACTCACTGCTTTGAAAATGATTAATCATGATCTATCTCCCACCCCCCTCCCCCTCAACTAGAACCTTGGCTTGTACTTTAAATAGAAAAAATACTATTTATAGCATATAATTGCATACCCTCTCCTTTTGGTGTTCTATGTCTGATTATAGCAAATTCCCTCAATTTTATGTTTAACATTTTTATTTTTACACTTATTGCTTGTAAAGTGATTGCTCATGATTTCCCCCTGAAGCAGAATCTTGGCTTGAACTTTCAATCGAAAAACTCCATGTGAAAAAATCTATGCTTCAAGAAGTTTTTTTTTTATTATTATTTATGTTTAAATTAACACATAAAATACAGATTGTAAGTGTAATGTTTTCTTGTGTTGCTATTCTATTTTATTTTTCATTGTAGCTCTTGCCTCTATCAAAGCTGAAATAGGCAGATTGTCCAAAAGGTTGGCCAAAAATGGCTGTACTGTTGGAGGTCAATTTGAATGGGTAGACAGCATTTTAGTACAAGCAGTATTGAAAGGACATTGGCTCTTGATTGATGATGCCAATTTTTGCAGGTAAGGAGATGTAGTTTTCTGTTTTGTGTTTCTCATTTGAATCTTTGTACTTCAATAGAAACAGATGTAGAACTAGAGATACAAAATTTCCGGAATTTTTGAGGTCAAAGTCAATAAAACTCTTATGTGAAAAATAGGAGAAAATAGAAAAATTTAGCTTTTTCAAATTGAAATGCATTTAATATATATTTTTTTTTTTTACATTTTCTTAGAAAATGTAAAAAAGTACATATTTTAAGATGTTTTTGCAATCTATTTTCTTTTTAAGATAAATATGCATAGTACATACTGTCGGCCCGCTTAATCTGGTAACGGATAAATGAGTACCGCGCATATACGAATAAAATATCGTGGAACCGAATATTTCCCACGCCATAAATGCAATGTTAAAAATCCCCGCTTAAACAAATAGCCCACTTAATCAAATAATACTTCTTGGAACCGACAGTATTAGTTTAAGTGGGGCCGACAATACTACTAAAAAAATTGGCTAGTAGCTTTGCTCACTTGTAAATTACCTGGCAGAGCTTGTTTTATCTAAATTTTGTGTGGAGTACTGAACATAAAAAGTTATTCAAACTAAAAAAAGCATTGAAATTTTAATATTTTAAATTTCTAAAAGTATTTTTTCTTGCTAGAAATTTTGAAATTAAAAACATTTCCGTAGTGGAAATAAACTCCTTCAAAGAAAATAACATTTTTTGTAACCAAAATGTTCATGTTTTTCCGACCGTTCCCATCTTAAAAAGTTTAATAGTCTTATGACATCTCTGACTTTCTTTTTTTGAAAATTTGCAAATAAAGTAAAAAAT
>JAXGGA010014376.1:0-32321 GCA_038373865.1 Uloborus plumipes | reverse complement strand
GAAGTCATAATCTAAAATAGTTTTAAAAAATTTCTTGTATGTTTCAAACCTTTTTCTTTCATTTAATAACCACCCGTCACTAGTTTTATCATTTGCAATATTTTTTTTTAAAAATTGAAAAATCTAAAATAAATCAAAAATTTCACAACTTTAGGCCAAATGCGCAGACTAAAGATGACGTCGCAAAAATGAAATATTTTACAGAATTGTTACTTATCCTCATTCACAGTAAATGAAAGGTACCCGTTTACGAAAATCAAAAATTCATTTTTTTCGCTCCACCCTAATGAACACCAATAAAAAATTCGAAGCCAAAAAAGATCCAATGGGAAAATAAAGAATGAACCGAAGCTTTCTACCAGGTACGAATTTTAAAGAAAGAATACGATTGGCGTCACGATAAGCCAAAAGGCTAACATAATAAAAAACACCAGGTTAAACTGTTAACCGCAAGAACAAAAAAGAGCAGAATGAAAGAAAGCGAATCGGTAAATGAAAAAAAAAAAAAGAAAAATAAAGACAAGTAGAAAATGGAAAATGCCAGCAAAATCAGAGGAATAAATTAGAAAGGTAAAAGGCAAAATTATACAAAAGGACGCCAAACAGCAGAAAAATAAGGAATAGCATTGAGATCGTTAACTAAGTCAGAACTGTTTTTCAAAATATGGAAGGATTCCCAAAAATCAAGATCTGATGGGTTGGGGCATTTTTGGACAATTTGAAAAGAATTAAAATCGAAAGAATGATTCTTTTCCCAACAATGTTGCGCAATACTAGACTTATTCAATTGTTGCTTTTTCACGTGTTGCTGATGATTCCTCAAGGGATTCTTTCAATTCCAGTGGTATTCTCCCCTATAATAAACGATGTTACTCTTCCCTTAAAGATCCCATTCAACCTCTAACAGTTGTTGGTATTTATAAATGAATTGCAATTGCAATCTCTCTTATATCGGACAAACGCGACGTGCTTTGAAATTCCGCTTAAAGGAACATCAGAATTATGTGAAAAAAGCAACAATTGAATAAGTCTAGTATTGCGCAACATTGTTGGGAAAAGAATCATTCTTTCGATTTATAATTCTTTTCAAATTGTCCAAAAATGCCCCAACCCATCAGATCTTGATTTTTGGGAATCCTTCCATATTTTGAAAAACAGTTCTGACTTAGTTAACGATCTCAATGCTATTCCTTATTTTTCTGCTGTTTGGCGTCCTTTTGTATAATTTTGCCTTTTACCTTTCTAATTTATTCCTCTGATTTTGCTGGCATTTTCCATTTTCTACTTGTCTTTATTTTTTTATTTTATTTTTTTCATTCACCGATTCGCTTTCTTTCTTTCTGCTCTTTTTGTTCTTGCGGTTAACAGTTTAACCTGGTGTTTTTTATTATGTTAGCCTTTTGGCTTATCGTGTCGCCAATCGAATTCTTTCTTTCCATTTCGTACCTGGTAGAAAGCTTCGGTTCATTCTTTATTTTCCCATTGGATCTTTTTTGGCTTCGAATTTTTTTATTGGTGTTCACGTAATCCGCTATGTTTGCTTTTTAAGCTCTTCGCTTCTGTTTCCGTTGCTTTTGTCGGATGTCTGTGCATCCATAAGCTCACAACTTTTTTGCATTGATAAAGGCGTTCCTTGTAACGCCGAAACACGTGTCTGCAGTATCCCTGCTCATTTGTGCATTGTAACGTTGTTATTTTCTGTACATCTTTAGCACAAAGGTATTTGTAAACTTTAAGTCTAAGTAATCTGCTACAGGAGAGTAATAACTTTTTTTGAGATACACTTTTTTTTGTACCTCAAAAACCTTTTTTGTATACTGTAGGACTATGAATGAAAGTGGAATTCGCGACTACATATTCAAAATTAGAAACTGATTTTTTAAGTGCTAGGCCTCCGTGTGTTTGAAGAAAATGACATTTTTTTTAGTTTTTAGAAAAAAATTCCCCATTTATAAATGATCAGAAAACATTGTATTTCGGTAAAAAATGTTACAAACAAATACCTAGTGCAAATAACTACATGCTGGTAAAAATGAGATACAAGTTATATTAAAAATTTAGCACAGTATAGTCAGGAGCTTATTTATTTTTCAATGACTTTTTAGATAATATTGAATGCTTGAAATAATACCCTCACCACGAAAAGGCTGTCAATATAGGAAAAAAACCTGGCACTTTCTATGAAAACATAATATTCACACAAAAATGAGTTAAAATCATAGTGTTTAGCAGCACGTAAAAGACAGCAAGAAGTCCATGGGCAAATGCTGAAAGCCCAAAGGTAGCTGAGACATTCAATAAAATATTCAATGTTGAGATTACACTCCTGATAAGTATGATGCTTATATGTATCTCTTAAAAGCCTGTTTTTCTTCAAACATTGCTCAGTTTTTTAAACGTTCATTTCTGTGTTCCATATACCTCCATTAACGTCACCCCTCCCTTGCAATGACATTTTTTAAAAATTCTTATTAGTTTGACATGAATGTGTACATAATTTTGCACATTATACCAGTGGCATAGCCAAAGGAGGGGGTGTGCAGGGGGTCATAACCCTTCCCATGAATCAAGAACATTATATATTTGAATGCAAGGTCCAAAAATATGTTTTCCGACTTTTGATTTCGAAAATTTTTCAATGACGCCCTCCCATAAAAATTTCTCGCTACGTCACTGAATTATGCATATATTAGCTTGGAGTGTTGAAAGAGTTTGTTACAGTAGAATTATGAACTATGTGCATGTGAATCATTTACTTTGACTCGAAACTTTCTAGTATTTACATTGTTTATCAAAAGGACTTATATACATATATACAAGATGTTAGATGAAGAACTGGATATAAATCTCGATACTAATGTGAAATTCCAGTGATTAAACAAACACCAACAACAAGTTATTTACATATTTTCATATCATACACATGCATACATCAAGACAAAAAGTTCTAGCCATTCATGTGTTTGCAAAGAAATCCACTAGAAGTTTCCGAAGAATCTTCGGAAATAAAATGACTTAAAATGCTTATCACCCATAAAGTTATGTGTAGGGACTGGGTTAAACATCTCACGTCAAATCTATAACACGCTCTCTTATTGCTGCTTCGATAATAACATCTTCGTGTCTACAATTGTTTAAAAACTGCTTTAAATTGAAAATAAATCCAAATAGCTATTCAATAAACAAAGAAAAATAACTTAAGTAGAAATCGCTTTAATTTAAGTGCATTATTTGATTGATATGTAAACGTATTGTTTAATAAAGCAGTGAGTAACCGCCCCTAAGCAAGGGCTAAGGCAGGAACACGCAATACACCGCCAACTTGGCTATTTCTATCTATGGACTGCAGTTTCGTGCTTATTATGCACTCATCAGCATTGAATACGAAACTAGCCTAGTTGGAGGCAAAAATCCAGCAAAGAGAGCCGAAAAAAACTGGTTGTGTGAATTAGAACACCAGCGAGCGACCGCACTTGGTACGGTACAACTCGAAAAATTTTTAAGGCAAAGCTCAAGGTATAAAGCAGTGAGTAACCGCCCCTAAGCAAGGGCTACGGCAGGTTACTCACTGCTTTGTACCTTGAGCTCTGCTTTAAAAAAAATTTCGAGTTGTACCGTACCAAGTGCTGTCGCTCGCTGGTGTTCTAATTTCACATTAGCTACCAGTTTTTTTCGGCTTTCTTTGCTTTATAAGATGATTTTTGCCTCATTTTGTGGCTGATCTTTCATCGTACGACCTTCCTCGCATTTGCGGCTGCCTGAGGTCTCTTCTGATTCTCCCAAAACAGCGGGGAAATGCAAAGTAAAATTCGAGGAAGTAAAAACTGAAAGCACCGACAAGTGCGTCTCTTAACCTATCACTCCTTTTCCAAATGAAAGGTTCATGGCTCCCAGGCGCGCCTTTCGAGGTTGGACAGTATCTTATTTTATACAACGAGTTAAAAATATAGCTGAATTAATGATTTTTGAAAGGTCATAAGTCCCACTGAAAACATGAGAAATCAGGTATGTTCTAAGATATGCTATTCATGTGTGTCCCTAGGTTGATAAAAGTCCCTTAAAAATAATAATAATAAATAAACAGATCTAGCGCCTCCGTGGCTGAACGGTATAAAAACTTTCTACAAATTCCGGAGGTCGTGGACTTCAATCCCACCAGAGCCATGGGTGTTATTTCTTCTCTCCTATAATTTAAATCGTTATTTTATTGTTCTGTTTGTAAAGGGAAAAATGTATTGAGACCATGGCCATGGCACACCTTTTCTCACAGCTGTGAGATAAGTCAGCAGTTATTTCCACCACTTAAATATGTAGGAAAGTTCGAAGACAGTTAGTAAAGCAATAACAAGCATTCCTTTATCTTAGCTCCGTACAGAGACAAAAATCTCGATAATTCTCAAGCTCAAACTTTATCTTACTAGGATACACATAGTTTTACTATACTACGCTGCAATGTTTCTTGACACTGGCGTCGTGACGTCAGCGTGACGTCAGCCAATGGAAAACGAGCTAGATAAAACGTCACAGCCTACTTGGCGAATAAGAGGAGATACTTAACTGCTTCTGAGCTCTTATTGGCTCCGCGCGTATAGACGTTTAGTGTCAAGTTCAGTTGCTTTCTGGTACATCTATTATTTTTAGCCTCAAATATATTTTTCGAAGTTTAATATTAGTACAGTGATGATGAAAGACGATATGTGATGAATTTGGGAGACATTTGAAGATCTTTAAATGGTTCTAATTTAATTTTTTTCATTTTTCTTATCAGCAAATTGAATTGGATAAATAAAATAGATTAGTAGTAAAACATTTTTCCTTGGAATTTGTTTTTAATTTTACCAAGCTGCTTCCTGTTTTTCCGTACTCCATTTGTTCCCATCATGTTGTTCGGTAGTCGAATTGCTGATCCTGTGCTAATATTAAAGTAACGAAAATTAAAACATTATTTCACTTAAACATCATCAAAATTAGAAAGGTTAAAAAAATGAAATCGAGTTATTTCTTTAGCCAAATTCATACATATTTGTCTAATAAAATTTGTTTTAAAATCAATTGAGAGAAAATATTAACTGAGAAGCGGAATATTTCTCTCTAATTATTTTTTCTAGAATATCTTCCTCAGCAGCCGTTACAAAAATAGTTTTTTACTGATAAGTAGCTCTCACTGACCTGTATGCGCTTAATGATGTCTTAAAAAGATCAATATACGTTTAGAAACATCAAGACAAAATAAATGTCTAGAAAGCAGAATGCATAATCTGCAAAAAATGAACTGCTGTTTTTACAGTAATATATTGGCAGCCGAGGTTCCAATTTAAAACTAAAATGCACAGTAATAAACTAAAACTAGCAATTTTACAGTTTATTGAAGTACAATTTAGCTGTATTATACTGTAAAAACAACAGTATAATACTGTCCACAAAGGTTCCGGTTTAAAACTGTAAAATGAACGGTAATATACTGTAAAAGTAGAGGCTTTACTTTAGTACTGCAAAATTAGCAATTTTGCAGTTTGATACTCTAAAATTAGCAATTTTTACAGTTATATTACTATAAAATTAGCTGTGTTATCCT
This sequence comes from Uloborus plumipes, assembly GCA_038373865.1. Lineage (NCBI taxonomy): Eukaryota > Metazoa > Arthropoda > Arachnida > Araneae > Uloboridae > Uloborus > Uloborus plumipes. The sequence goes on along the minus strand of JAXGGA010014376.1, from coordinate 26,746 downwards.
GTAAAAACAACATTCTTTTTTTACAGTGTATCTGTACTGAAATGTGAAGTTCTAAAGCCCGCCAATCTGAAAGACATTTGCAGACAACAATGCTAATTACTTTTAAGATGAATCCGTGAAAAATATGAAAATGCGAAGAAAATTACTTAAAAAGGACCAACATCAGTTCTAGCCTTAATCTACTCAGAAATAACCTATATTTTATGAATATTTACACTGACATACAATAGTAATGAGTACACACAAAAATGCATAAAGGTGGGTGTTATCAGGTTGGTATCCATCCACCTGTAAAATGGATCATTTTGCATAGGATGCAACAAAAATGTGGCTAGTTAAAGAGTGAAAACTGCGTACACAGCAACACATTTTCTAATCAACGAAGCGCTTCCTGGCATTTGCACATATTCACGTAGATACGATCAGTATGCTAATAGGGAGAAATGATGAAGCAGGGAGAGGGGATATATTCTGCTATTTCTTCGGATCATTTCTACCGAGGCACACGAACAGATGACCCCATTGCGCTTTACACATTTTTGGTATTCGGTATGAACTTAATTATATATTTACAAATCGTTAAACTGAAAGTGGTATTCACCTTACTTGTAAATGTCCTTTAGGTTAACTTTTTTTAATTTTCAACTAAATTTGAGAGTGTTTCACCTAGTTTTAACTTGTTCCGTATTGAAAAAGTAATAATAACTACTATTCTCAAGACATGGTGTTTTTCATAACTTAAAGACAGTGATGACAAGAATCTGCTTTTCTGGGTCAAAATTATCTAACTGAAAGTTTCTTCCTTTTAGTACAGCTATTACTTTAAAAAACGCATGAAACTTATTAAAAATTTAATTTTTTTCTGAAAAAAGCATATTTTGTCGACTACTGGCATCAGTGTCTTTTTCTTTTATAACATAAACTATTATTCCTGCACCTAACATCAATATATATCCACCATAAATAGAAGTAAGGATCGTAATCCAATGCATTTAAGTTTAAGTTATGAAGTAGCAGAAATAGTTGATACATTTTAACTTAAACTATAAATATTTGCTAAAACAGCTTCATTCAATACAACTATAGAAGAATGTTTCCAATAGTTTTTACAACATCACACGAAATGTGCATGCAAGCTTCTACCATGCGACATTCACATTCATTGAGTACAGATTTTTCAAATGGATATGATTAATATCACAATTATTTTATTTGTAATACTTTAGTCAACAAAAGATATATCAAGTGTTCATCATAGTCACACAAGTTGAAATAATTTGAAAAGTAAATTGCCTTAACCACACGTTATTGCATGTCACATGAGACATTTCCCACGAGACGATGATTTAATATAACAGTAAACACACACAAGCACTCCTAAGCGCCAACCATACACAAAAACATTTTGAGTAACTTGTCATGTAACGCAGTTAGCCATTGCTTTGCTACCATGAGTGTCAGATGAGTTAATTACGATGTTGTTCCCATTGAAGCAATTTTATGTATAGTTGTTTTCGTTTTCTTAGTTAGCCCATCAGAATAACGAATATTTTATAGGAACACGTTAAAAAGCTATTTTTAAAGAGCAGAATGGTTTACACCGACAGCGATGGCAACAAAATGCGTTGGTGCAGTTAACTGCTGCAGTTAACTTGTTATATGGATATGACCATCAACAACTTATTCATTCTATGGTACGCTATAGAATAAAGTTCGAGACTAGCGGTCGCCTTTTGGAGGCGACTACAAAATTTGATGTTGGTAAACAAGCTGGTGACCTACTTTTTCCTGCACAAAAATGCAAATTATCGATTATTCAGCATTGTCACTGTCGGCCTAGAATTAACTTGGAGGGATTAAAAGTAAATACAGCATAGGACATTAAATTAGCCAAGAATGGGCTCAATACAGCTCTGAGTTTTGCAATATGGCGAGTTTTGGATCGCTAATGAGTTCGCAACTTCAATATTACTTAGATTTCAAAATGAATAATTTTACTTTTCAGAAAGGTTTCTGAACTTTGGAACGTTGTTTAAAGTGGTCATCAACAATATCAAAGTGGCCACTAACTTTTTTGGGATTACTAGCCACTGGCCACAAAGATTTTTTTTAAGTCTCGAGCTTTATAGAGCAATCAACGAATCAGTTTCTCTAGGGAGAAAGTAATATTTTTTGACGAAATAAATGAAAGTCATTGATGAAGCATGGCAATACTAATTGAATTGTAGAGAAAAAATTTCTTGTGCAGAAAAACTGCAACATAGACAAGGTCGCAATCGACGCCGGTGTAAAATCAGCAAAACTTTAACTAGATGACGAATACTAATGATCATTAGACTCTAAAGTTTCTGAAAAAGTATTTGCATGTGATAAGGCTTTAGAGTGCGTTAATTTCTCTAAAAAATGTCAAATTCATTTCTAAGAATTAATTATAAAGAGCAACAGGAAATATGAATATGAGTTGAATGCCTTGAGATTCTGTGTTTATTCTGTGTGTGTGTTGACGTCATGCAAGAATCAAACTTTTGACAAAATAATCATCATTCATCAAAATTTTCCTTCATTACTGAAAAGGCGCTTGAAGTTTCCTACAGAATCTCACGGGAATTAAGTCTTTGGCGAGTTTAGGCAAAGTTTCAAATTTATTCACTCGTGTATTTAAGCTTAAAAATTAATTAGACATGAGCTATTTTCGGAGCACTAGAGTTTGATCTTCGCAATGGATGCTAAGTTAATTTTGTAAACGAAATGTATTTTCCGAGTGATTTGATCCATAATCAATCTTGATTAAGAATTCAGTGTTCTCTAAAGTCAAGCTTTGTGTTGGGCAACAATTATGAAAGTTAACGTGTTTAAATGGATAAGGAAAGTAAGGGAGGAGCTTGTCTAACCGCAATATCCATCACTCGCACACCAATTACATACAGTTATCAGTTTTCGCCATGGGATGAGATGTCCTCTTAAGGATATCATATTATACACTCATAAACGAAATTGTTGTGTTAGGGAAGCGAACGTAAAACTTATTTAGCTAATTAAGTCATAAGGAAATCAATTATATTCCTAGCCATATGTAAATTGTCTCAAATACGCTAAATATTGTACTTTTGTGTGTGTGTGTGTGTAGATATATCGTGTGTACTTGCTTTAGTTACCTACATATTTCAAATATTCGTCTGTGTTTATTTGTGAATTCCACAAGGCAATTACATTTTCTTAATGTTCTTACAATAGAAAAAAAAAAAAAAACTCTTCAGTAACAATTAGTAAATGTGTATAAATAAAATGGTTCTTAAATCATCTATGTGAAAAACATTTCACACGCGCATTGTTAATTCAGGGGACTGAATTGGAAACGGTTTCACAAAAATTCTAAAATAAGTATTAAAACTTGGGACATGAAAAGGAGCGCGTTAATAAAACAGGGCATATTTTAAGTCGAGAAAAACAACAATATTCCAAATACCTTTGCGACATTGTACAGCAATATTAATTAAACATTTCACTTACTTTCCTTACTTAACAACCAGCTTTATTAAGAACTCTGTTTCAAATAATAATTGCATGAATGACGCATGCGATAAATAATTAAGACGATTCTCTCATGGTATGTAATACAAAGTTTGTACATTAATAATGAGTTAATTAAAGTTGAAATCTTATTTTGTTTTACTTCTGAAGTAGAGCGTAGGATATCGAAGAAAATTAATAAGAAACTCTTATCAATTATTTAAAACTTCATGAATAAATTTTTTCGATGATTTCTTTTCTTAATCTTTTCGACATGCATGACGTCAACAGGGTTGATAATAAATATTAAAGAATGCATCAATAAGTAGAAAATGCAACCACAAATAAAAATGCTATGAGTATGTTCAGACAAACCTTATTTAAAATTCAGCAAATAGTATATGAGAATTTGCCCTTGAGATATTTGTTACGTTGCTTTGTTTTTCAGTTCTTATATTACGCTTACAGTAATGAGTTAACTAGAAAGAGTAAAACTAGAAATCTAAACAAACATATTTTCCATGATAGCAACTCATTTTCATTACATTTATTTATTTTTTAAATGTAGCGAATTTATATAGTTATAAATTAACTCATGAAAATGTTTGTATTGTAAATCATTAGTAGGTTTGTCTAGAATGAGCTGAATTTGCTTTTAAAACTAGACAAGACTGGATTAATGGTCTTATTTACGGTAATTTGGAAGCTTTAATTGAAATCATATCACTTTTTCTTTGTAGCAAGCAGTTTAGATGCAAAACTTGTTTTTCAGAGATTTTTTTATTGTATTAAAGCAGTGATACATTAAATAGTAAAAAACTTACAAATTAATCATGCTTTTCGTAATGGTTCGTTTACAGCACACTTCTTACTCTAATGATAACTCCTGAAATTAAGTTTTTTTTTTTTTTTTTTGCATGTTAAAAAAGGAAAAAAAACAACAGTTTTTGCAATTAATTTTACCTACATTCATTTACATCCGCATTATGTATATTTTATTTTAAATATTAAATTAATTAGAGTATGCATGAGAATGAATTACGATTGTAGCACCAATATAGACTCATATTGACTTGGTTTTAGACTCCTAATCTCTGAAACTTTACATAATATTTAAAATACTGTTATAAATAGAAGAAGTTAACTTTCTGCTTTAGCACATGTAAGTTGTTGAACTTCATTGACTTCAAATATGCAGAGTAATGAGCAACTCTTCAAGGCAATCAAAAGTACAAACCTATTCTCTGTGTTGAAGGGCAACTTATCTGTTTTGTTTTTCAGCTTTGAACAACATAATGTGATTGAAGTTAAAAACCGACGTAAATAAAGCTCAAATTAGGAAGAAAGTACAGCCAACAGCAAATTCAATGCTACAATGGAGCCTTTAATCAGTGCAAAAACCACAGCACACAACATTAAAGCTGTGAGAGGACGGATGTCCTCTTTTCATGTCCTTCTGTCCTTCTCTCTGTACTGAGCTTTTTGCACTGATGAAGAGGCTCCATTGTAGCCTTGAAATAGCTATTTTCTGTACTTTTTCCTAATTTGTGCTTTATTTACGTTGGTTTTTCATCAATTCTATCATAGCACAAAGCTCATTTGATCATTTTTCCTTTAACTTTATGTGAGTTGATTTAAGTTAAATTTTTCACTGATTCTACAACTTTTCATTGCATTCCCAATTAGACTCAAATTTTGCAAAATAAGAGTATTTCTTGCTTAATTGAAATTTAAAAAAGTATCATTTGGTTAACAAATAATTATTACATTAAGTTAAATTAAATCATTTAAATAATTAAGTTGTAGCTAAGCTATAGCAGAAAACCTTTTAAGCCATGCAATCTTCCTCTGAAACATTAATTCATTAAAATAATTAAAGTACTAGGTACACAGGGCCACATAACACCAAGTGGTGTGACTTGTGTAAAGCTAAATCCCCACCTTCTACTACTTGTGGATGTTTGACCAGAATCTGTATCTGGACAGTCGCCCTTGTAATGGTAAATTAAGCAGGCGATGGGCACCACCAGGTCAGATTTGTATTTGGCTCAACGCGTATAGAGTCGTAGATGGTATAGGTTTAATCAGTTAGATAATTTATATGTGGTTGCATTTTATTAACAATACCGACACAAATTTTTCCCAATAAAATTACCAAACGAGCAATGAATGATGACTTCCACAAAAATAGCTCTTAAATGTATCTTAAGTAGATGTTCCTAAACGATGATAGAATTGTAAAAGCTCTAAAAATATTAGAAATATCCAAAAGCATATTTCACAACACAACTTCTAGATTTGGCATTGTAACTTGTACCACAACTTGAAAATAAAAACAGCATTGTTATCTACTAACTTTATCTAAAGTACTTTTCAGTTGAAATCTTGAATAAGTTGCACTATTCGTACTAAATTGCAAGTTGCTCACAAAAGCATTATTTCCGTACATGCAATACATTTAAGTTTATCAGCAAGAGGTCTGAAAAGCCTGTTAATAGGAAAATCAGACCAAGGAAGAACTGATGAAACGGAAACAACTCTTCCGATACATTTATAGCTAGCGATTAGCCGCTAAAGATGTAGCTTTTACAAAAGATTGTACAAAATTATCTAAACTGTTATAATTAGCATCACATTTGAAAGATAGATCTGCAATACATGGCATGTAAGTTACACAGCAATGGCGACATAGTACGGAATCTTGAAGTAAAGTTATATAGAGCTTTAAGCTAGATATAATCAGTGAATACCTGCTTTGGTTGTTATATTATTGAAGAATAAAGGTAGTTTTACAGATAAATAGCAACTAACAAGTTTTTGAAATGGTTTTACTTTTAAATCATGACATTTAACCTTCCAGCGGGCGCGCGTATGGAAATGTTATACTAAAAATTACTTTCATTTCACACCATTAGCTCTGGTATCACTGGGAACGCCTGTCCCTTGGCTATTCTACCCCTTCCCTTGACCTACTTTCAGTAATACACTAGAGATTCCTTTCATTTCACACCTTTAGTTCTGGTGGCGCTGGGAACGCCTGTTCTTGGCTATTCTACCCCCTTCCTTCGACCTACTTTCAGTTGCCGTTGAAAAGTTTGTGAATTTAATATAGCGTATGTGGGAAATACGCGTGAGCCTTCATGTAAGCAATACGGTGAGCCCGCTGGAAGATTAACAAGATTGACTGCAGTATGAACTACTGCAATCATAAAATTGAAATAGTGAGCAAACATAAATACGTTTTTTTAGTTTTAATATTGCTTATATCAATGTTGAAAGTAGAAATAGAGTTAATTATTTGGTGAGATACAATAATATTCACCAATACCTGCACATCATGTAAGTATTTGAGTCAAGAGCACTACTAAAATAATGACACCTGGTTATTGACTATTTATGTGCTTCTTAAAATTCTAATGTCTGGTCTGTTCAACAGGTTGAATAAAATTTTTAAACGTAATAACGTGTATAATCATTTAAATTCAGCACATCAACTTTTATAATTATAAAAGATCGATTCCATAAAACTGGAGGAACAGAGTACCGACCATTTTGGAACAAGAACTCAATTTAGACACACAGCATAGTAATCATATTTTCTTCGAAAGTACGATAATTCAGCCAAGCACTATATATAGTTTAACAGATATACACACATACGTAAATATGAGTTCTGAATAATAATTATATGTAACAATTGCAATGTTATTATTAGGAACATTATTTTTCATTACAAAATTTTATTTACAAAACATGCAATTTCTTTTCATAATACGTGCAACATTCTATACGTTCTGCCCTTAAGTCCAAAACAGAGATAATATCAAATTTCAGCTTTTCTTGTACCCTGTAGATAAAATTCAATATTTTGAACAGTACTTCAGTACTAAGATCTTACAACAACTTATTAAAATGTGGAATTTTAACTAGAGCATAAAACTAAATCAGAAAGCTAAATAGTGCAGTAACTTCTCAGTTTCATCCAGTGTATGCATACATTAATATTAATTTATTTATATCTGTAACACAGCTATGACGATCCGAATATGTTTGAAGTGTAGTTTTTGCAGAAATTAACAGCGATATAATATGTTGGCTGCCAACTATTATCTACATTCGTGTTAAAAATTTTAATTTCTTAACGCATCAGCATATATTTTTCTACAGCGGATATCAATTTAGTGAATAATTTTAAGCCTTTAAAGCAGGTAAAATAGTCAACAGTTTTTAGAATGCTTAATTTACGAAATATTGTCCGTTCATATAGCATAATTAGGTGAGTTTTTTTTTTTATTAGAATTCGTTTAGAAACATTAAATTTGGCATGGAGATGCAGTTTTCGCCGATTTAAATTACCTATAAGATTACAGTTTTGATAAAATATTTTAAACGTTATTTTTTTGATGTTGAGCTATCTTCGCAGTCAAAGAGAAAAGGTTTTTGACCCTGTTGTAATGTATATGGTTTTACACATAATAGAAAAACAATTTAGGAAATAGAAGAATAATATGCTGCTTATGACTTTAAACGACGGCAGAAAGCGTAATTAATACGAAATTATGGCAAGTAATGGCCCAAAGTTTGTGGAAAAGGTATCTGCCAATGGTCGCCAAGCCTGTCATTAAATGCCTGTTTTTTTTTAGTTACACAAAAAGGCACAATATGTTAGCGAAACGTTTCTTTTGCAGTTTATTACTAAACGTTTACATCAATAAAAATTAAATGTAACGTATCCTATTGCAGTTTACTATGACCTTATGCATAAGCTGTTTTTCTCTCAATTTTTCAGAAAAGTTACTTTGCCTTTCACTGCTTGTGTCAACTTTTATCTACAACTGCATCCATTTATAGCGAAATAATACATATATAATTATGCCTATTGCGTAATAATTTAAATTATCCTCCACATTTTACTGTGTGTGTTTTTTTTTTTAGAACACAACAACTACTATAATGATATTTTAATTTGGTCCCTTCGACTTCGCTTTTAACTGGCGCTATTTATTATCTTTGAAATTCACTTTTGCGATGAGTGGGAATAATAACTTTTCTTCTCCCTTAACGTGAACTTACTAATAATTAGTACACTATCAGTTTTCTTGCTAAAAGTAACATTTTAACACATGATAAATGCGACTGATTTAACAAGCAAGGACTATTTCACTTGCGAACGGTGAAACAACCATTTGCAAATTTTTCCCTTTCTCAATCTCTGTATATATATATATATATATATATATATATATATATATATATATATATATATATATATATATATATATATATGTATATATATATATATATATATATATATATATATATGTGTGTGTGTGTGTTAGTGTAGAATGTGCTACGTTTTTGATGTCAATTCTGTGTTTTGATATGCAGTAATTAGTAGTCTCGAACATTCATACTATTTTCGGTTATTGCAGAAGTTGGGTGTGTATGTTAGTTTACTTAACTTGGAGGTCTTTGTTTTTCTTTAATTTAACACTTTTTTAAATTGATGTTAAAATTAAACATTTATGGTATGTATACATAGAGTTAATTGATGAGTGTCATTACGACTCCAGGGTAATTACTGATTGGACTGACGGCTATGTAAACTTGCGGATGAGTTTTTTTGTAACACGTTTGTCAAAAAGTGTTTAATTTTGCATTTATAAAATCGACAATATTCAACTTTTAAGGGTAGTAATAAGTTGAAAAGTTAAATTATATGTGTGTAACATATTTGTGACAACTAGGAATGGATTGTACGAGCTGTAAAAACTATTTTTAAAAAATGGAGTGATTTTTTTTTGTTCATTAAGGGGGTCTGGGACACATCTTGAAAAAAAATTTATTAAACAGGTTAGAATTTTGAAATTTTTTACACTAATTCACCATCTGTTTAAAAAGCAAAATCATCACATACATGACAAAAAAAACTTTTTTTCAATTTTTTAATTTAATTTTTTTTCAAAAAAGGAGGGTCGCTTTAAATCGCAAAAACTAAAAATATTCTTGAACAATTTTCATTTTTTTTTCTTCAATATGAACACAAATATATAAGCTTTAATTTGTATTCGGCAATTTTAAAAATAATAATTTAAAAAAAATTAAAAATATTTAAGTAAAAATTTCGAAAAATTCGAAGGTACTTTTTTTTCAAAAAATCATAGTTTTTGAACAAATTTTTTTTTTTTAATTTGCCGAATAGAAATTCAAGTAAACTGTTTGCAAAAGTTGTTCTCCAAATTTCGGAACGTTATCCTTATTAGTTCTTGAGTTATAAGAATTTGAATTCAAAAGATCCGGAAAAATTGCATCATGGCGAAAAACGCATTTTAAGGGAAGTCATTGCTGTGGCAACAGTTGCCTGACGGCTACATTAAATTATTATATCTTCCGTTCTAACTAAGATAGGAACAAGATTCAAACCTCATTTTAAAGAGAAGAAAACAGAATTTTTTTTGAAATAATAAAAAAAAAATGCAAAAGTTGACGATTTTTGTGTCCCAGACCCCCTTAAGTTTCAGCTGTTTTCTTGTGAATCTAAAATGTTAAAAGATTGTATTTATCCTCTACTCAAAATGCATTTTATCTTTCAAAGTACACAAAAAACTGTCATTCTTGAGTGCTCATTTTGTAAGTTTGTAAAAGGATAATGTTTTGTAATTGAATATCATATTCTAACTTCTTAATATATGAAATATAATGTTGTTTAAAGCTACTAACTGCATCATTGCTGGTCTTTTGGATTTACTTACTTGCATTTTAAGAATTATATAATTTTATTGTAATTTCAGCATTTACAACATATGTTTCATTTCATAAAACATGGTATTTTAAATATTGTTCTTCAGTTATCATTTCGTGAATTTTAAAGAAATACTTTACGCACGTTTTTCTGTTGAATTTCTTCAAATAAGTCAAAGTTATTTTTTCTTCAACAACCCCTGTGACCTTTTTGTAAGTCATTTTCTTTCCACCGTAGACATACCGCAGGGCACTTTAAAGAAACTTATTAAATTAATAATCCATCTAACTGAATTTAATGAAAAAAAAATGCCAAAACACATATTGCTTATGATTTTAACGTTAAAAAAAGCTACCAATTGTTTATAAAAACAGATTTTCACTCTTAGAAAAATTATTCAGTTAATCATAAAACATTTTTCAAATAACAAAAATTTGGAATGGTATGCTTATGCATCTGTTTTGAGCGAACCAATTTTAGTATTAATAGATATTTTCTATGCAAAATACATTAGTCTACCGGCTAATAAAAGCTGTGCAAATCTTTGACTTATATTGTGTATTTAGGTTTCCTTTTTCTAAACTCAGGGTAAGTGCGGGTGTGTTCAATGATAATTCAAAATGGAATAGTACGTCTAATTTTTAAAGTTAAATCATCTAAAATTTAACCTGATTCCTTTTTTAAACATATTTTATTATTTTTTTAAATTTCAGGTGATAGTCACATATGGATGACGGAGTATTAAAGACATATATTTCAATTTAACTCTTCTTTATAACTTATTAATCATGTAATATACACACAGCAAATTTCATGTAAAATTAATAAAAGTATGAATGACAGAAATTATTTCACATTGAAATCAGTTTCATTTGAGTTGCTATTAAATGTTATATTTAGATTGGCAAATGTTACATATTTAGTAAAATAAAACTAGCAAACATGCAAAACTTACCCATATATTGAATTTGTTTTCCAGGAACCAGTTTGTAACTCGTAGATAGTAGTATTTTATTGCAAAGAAAGGACATTGAACATCAACAAAACAATTTTTTCATAATACAATATATGTTATGAACAGACTTTTAATTAGTTCAAGATAATATAAAAATATTAAAATCAAATTCGTTTACATCTCAATAAAACCTTCCGCTATAAAACACGTATTCTAAACTACTTTGCAATACTTGTCAAAATAAATAGCCTCTAAACTACTAGCAGTAAGAACATATTCACAGATTTAGTTTTGGGACCAGAATTACAAGAATAAATCCAGAAACTATAATTTGAAAATTGAAAGACACAATTTACATCCTTTGTTTTCTTATGCAAATTTAGGGTCAAATGTATGAGCTGTTTCATTTTCGAGAGCAAGAGAAGTGAACTTCCTGCAACATATTTAATTTAACCTTATGACGTAGGTTTAAAGCAGAACGCTACTTCATTTTCTGATACAGGCACTATTCTTAAATTATGATTGATTGAGGCACGGTAGCACTCTCATTTCACTAAACTAAATCATATTCCATTACACAAAGCTCTTTGTTAAAGCTCGAGCACATGCCATAACCTCTAAAATCACTCACAGAGCACTGGGTCAGAATATTTTTGCAGCAACAGTGGCTTCAAAAATTACATTATGCTTTACATTTAAGACATTACATATACAGTTGAATCTCTCACAATGCAGCTAACAGAAAAGTAAACTTTAGCTAAAATATAAAACGATCTATATGAACTACAATATAAGCAAGCTTAGGTCTTTGAAGTTTGATTTTCACATTTAAATACTGTTGCGCTCAAATACTTTGCTGTTTGTCAGCTTGGCGCAAAAATGAGTTATAAATTATATGGTAAAATATTTAGAACAATTTCTCAATTCCAAAATTCAAGAAAGACAAGGTTTACCCACCATGTATATCAGTTTCTCATCACGTTTTATGAAAATCTCCTTTTAGGATACGTGTAAAAGTTTTCTTGAATTGTTGATTAGCCATAGCGTAGCAAAATGGGTTGATTGGACTGTTAGCGTAACATAAAAAATATGTAAAATAAAAGAGATGATGATTCACACAACCTTTTGAATCACGGCAAAAGCCTTCAACTAATGCAACTATATGATATGGAGTCCAACATGCTACAAATGCACCTAGGATAAACGAAATGGTCCTGAGAGCTTTGCGAGCTCTGTTTTCAGACTTTGATTTTCTCCGACCATCGCTTCGTTTTCGTTTCTTCTTTCCTGGAACTTTTATCTTCTTGCTAAGAACTGCAGCGATTTTTTTAGACGTTTCTGCTTTTAAATCCGATGCATTGGACATCAATGTAGCATCTTGTTCCGAAACAGACAGCATTTCACCAGATTTGGCAACCCTTGTAAAGGTTTCATTTTTTTTAGTTTCAACTACGACATCCTTAGGGAAAGTAGGGCTATGTCCGGTTTGAAAATTATGTGCTGCGAGATTACGAGCTGAGGCTTGTTGAGAAGACACGTCAGTAATTGGGCTTGTTTCTGTAGGAGCATCATTGTTTTGAGTTAGACTGCTTCTACTTCTAGATGAATGTAAATTTTCTAAACGCACACTTTCTTCTTTAAGAGGAGATGCCGTCTCTTGGTCGATGAAGGCAACGGTCGAAAAATTAAGAGCTGAAGGTCTTTCGTATTTCGGAGTATTTGAGGTGGGTCCTTTCAGAGGTGAAGTTTCGTCATACTGTTGGGTAGCAGATGCCCCTTCAGGAGAACTGCGGAAGAAAGATTTAGGTGCAACAGAGGAGGAAGGTTCTATCAAGTTCGGTGTCGGAAGAACAAGTTGCATGAAATGTTTTTCTCTTGGAGTGGAAGGGGGAGGAGGCTCAAGTCGTGGTATAGGAATCTGAATCCCACACGATGGCGAACGCTTCTTGATCTTTCCTCTCTTCCGTTTCTTTGATGAAGTTGGCTTTGGTTTATCTTCCTCGTCTGGTTGAACGATGTCATCATCATCCGAATCAAAACCAGGGCTACTGGAGCGTTCCTGTTCGTCCGAATTATTCTCACTCCCCTTGTTCTCCCCTGTACCATCAGCTAAACCTTTGGCGCCTGGTTTGGAAGATCCTGTTGCAGGGCTTATTTCTCCAGATCTGGCAGTGGGAAATGGTTGACCGCTGGTTGACGTTGCTGCTGCTATAGATCCAATAACCGCTCCCGCTACTCCTCCCATTGCAGAACCAAAAGCTAGACCTACGGATATCCCTTTTACGTCAGTCTTATTTTTATCCTGACTTAAAAGAGTACTTTGAGTTTTGGATACAGCCATGGACGTCTTGTTATCCGTGTGGCTCTTGCCCAGTGCTACAAGAGCTTGTAGTTTTCGCTGCTTTTCCATGGATCTTTTCTGCATTTGGCTTGCAGTCCTGAAAAAAACGAGATAAAATAAAAATCACACTCACTTTTAGTTAAATAAGAATTACAAATACAATACAAATACAAATACAAATGCGACGACCAGCAACAGGCTCTGGGCCCAACGGGCTGGTCCTAGTCAAATTATAGACCCCAATGAAGATCAATGGCCCTCTTAAAGCTATCTACTCCCTTGCTCCTTACCGCCTCTTCCGGTAAACTATTCCAAGTTCCCGCTAATCTGCTAAAATAGTAATTTTTCCGAATTTCCAGGTTAGCCTGAGGTTTAAACAGCTTATAACAATGGCCCCTTGTCCTGCTTTCCGTACAAAAATTTAACCCTATAACATCTTTCATTTTGATAAATTTAAACAACTGAATCATGTCCCCTCTGGTTCTCCTTTGCTCTAGACTATACATGTTAAGCATTCTAAGTCTGGAATCATAGTCTAAATTAGAAAATCCATTCACTAACCTTGTAGCCCTTCTTTGTACCCTTTCCACTAAATTAATATCTTTCTTAAGGTAAGGAGACCAAAACTGAACAGCATACTCTAAATGAGGTCTTACCAAGCTTCTATATAAAGGCAGAAGAACCTTCTTAGATTTGTTTAAAATAGATCTATTTATAAACCCAAGCATCCTATTGGCTTTGTTACTTGCTATGCTGCTATGTTGACTAAACTTGAAGTCTTGATTTATTATGTCACCTAAATCCTTAACATTATCTGCCTTACTAATGATTGAACCCTGTAAGTAATAGCTTGTATGCTTATTTCGATGACCTAAATGCAGCACTTGACATTTCCCAACATTTACTGCCATGCCGCACTAGTCTGCCCACTTAGTAATATGATCCAAATCCTCTTGCAGCTGATTTACTTGTTCATCATTTTCCACAAGCCCCATAACTTTGACGTCAACATGCAAAACAATTCCTGTTTCCAGAAACATTTTCATGAATATCATTCATAAAAATAATAAGCAAAAGTGGACCTAAAACTGATCCTTGGGGAACCCCACTTAAAACCTCACTCCATTTAGAATGGTTACCCCTTACAACTACTATTTGTTTCCTTCCTGTCAGCCAATTCCTAACCCAAACTAAAATTTTACCTCCAATTCAACTAATTTACTGAATAGTGCAACATGCGGTACCTTATCGAAAGCTTTTTGAAAGTCAATGTAAACAACATCTACACACTTTTTATTATCTAAAGCCGTGGTGACCTTGTCATAAAAATGTAATAAATTAGTAGCATACGATTTACCTTCCCTGAAACCATACTGCAAACTAGTCAACAGACCATTATTTTCTAAGAAATCCATAATCTTAATTTTTAATAACGTTTCAAAAATTTTGCAAACCACTGAAGTAAGACTGACAGGTCTATAATTTTCTGCATTACCTCTAGACCCTTTCTTGAACAGTGACGTAATGTTAGCCAGTTTCCAGTCCTCTGGCACTGTCCCTGAGTTATACGAAGCATTGAAAATTTTTACAATAGTATCTACTAATTCCTCTTCACATTCAACTAGAGTTTTAGGATAAATATTATCTGGTCCCGGAGCTTTAGTTTTATTTTTTTCAAATGAAGTAAAACATCCTCCCTAGAAAATACAAAATCTTCAATTTAAATTTAATGTGCATGAATTTTTCATACGATATAAACAAGTTCTAAAGAGGAAAAAAGTAATAAGCACATGTTTCAAATTTAAATAAAATTTAATTAATACCATTGATTACGTACTTTCCGTTATTTGCATTATTTGTCAAGACTAAAGCACAGAAAGTACGAAAACATCTTATTCACTATAATTATTCGCCTTTGCTTTTGTTTCCCATTAAACAACCATTTTTCCCCCAGCGCTTTGATACGAATTAGGGAAAAGAATTTTAATCGCAACTACCATGTGTCGATTAAGGACTAGTCCTTTGATCTGTAATTAGTTGACCCATAAGGTATTTAAAATATTTATATAAAAAATCTTTACCTTTTTAAGTTAAATACTATTTCCTATCCGATCAATTTTTTAGGCAGCATAATAGTAAAATAGTAGTAGTAATTCGATCACATTTTTTCGGCTACTTTAAATTATTTTTGAAAGTAGTAACAATGTCATTGAAAGACTAATTTATTTTTTTACCTTTAAACAAAATTTACAATTGAATGGATTTCTGTATTAGCTTTGTTTCGAATCTGGTTCTCTAATCTCCCATTTCTTCCCATTTAATTTTTTTGACTATTCTTTTTTTTTTTTTTAGTTTTCTTCGACTCTAACAGAGTGGACATCTAACAGTTCAAATTAACTATCGTAAGAAAAGAATTAGGCTCACCCTGGTTGTTGACTACATAATTCAATATAGCAAGCTAATCACGGCAGTTATACTACCTATATTTTCAAAAATATATATATCAGATTGAATGCAATTGTTTATTTTATTTCCAAAATGCAGATTAACTTTTATTGGTTGTTGACCTCATTCTAATATAACTTTTTAGGAACTGGCTATATAATTCAAATGTAGATATTTAAAGACTTCTTATAGTAATAAAAAATATTAGACTTCTCACATTATTTAGGAGCTCTAGCTCCAATTTGAATGAGAATTTTTAGAGATTGTTGATGTTGTTTTAGGACTATTGTACCGTAAACTGGAAATTTATTCGCAGGGTGTCAGTTTTATTGTGATAGCAATTTTTATGAACTGTTATAAATCTAATTAAAGCTTTCTGTTATATGTCTTCTTATTGATTTCGTAGAGAAGGTTGGGTATTCGTCATTTGATTTCTCTTTTTTCCGTCACTGAGTGACGTGATATGAGATAGCCTATACAAACGCCTACTAAATACTTTAAAAATATCTTTCTCAAACTAGTACTGGATTTAATTTATACATGGTTGTGAATAGGTTAAATATTTGTCAAGCGTAGTATTAAAACTTACTAGGCCTCTTTTATACGAGGAAACCAAGTTTATATTTTTGTCACTATTTTAAAATTCAATTAATTGTATTAAAATGAAAATAATACATAAAAACCCATTTGTTCAAAAAATATTATTTCTAGAAATCTAAGTAGATTTTGGTGATCAAAATGTGGAATCCCTAAATAGTATACAATCTGTTTTAAATTTAACTCATTTAGATTTTACACCTCTAATATTAGAAACTTAAAGAAAGGCCAAATAAAAATTACAACTTCCCTAAAAATGACTTAC
This sequence comes from Uloborus plumipes, assembly GCA_038373865.1. NCBI lineage: Eukaryota > Metazoa > Arthropoda > Arachnida > Araneae > Uloboridae > Uloborus > Uloborus plumipes. The sequence goes on along the minus strand of JAXGGA010014376.1, from coordinate 9,891 downwards.
CCTAATGCACAGACAAAAGACATTAAAACACTAAAACTATGAGTCAAATTCCTAGCACAAATTAAAAGCGCGTTTGTAATACATTAATTCATAAAAACGTAATCCAGCTGTCTAAATGTGAGCTGAAATGTGTTATCAATGCACTCCGTTATAAACAATGTGCACTTAAATGTGTTTTAAATCTGTTTCGTAGAAAAAAGTAAAAAAAAAGAGAGTGTAGAAATTATTCTGCTTAATATGCTTTGTTAATACTTAGAAACACATTCGAGAATATATTTGACACACATTAGGGAACATTTGTTGAGTAACCGCTTTATTTGTTATCACTGGGGAGGGTAAGATAGCTTTCTGAGGGAAAATATTTCGTATAATTAATAAGCGTGAAAGTGTTCTAAAAAAAGCACCCGTATTCTTGCTCATTTTTTTGAAAGATTTACATATTATTAACACACAAATATAATATTTTACTTTTTGGATATTATAATCTCTGATTTTCGTTTTATGTTAAGTTGAAAGCAAAAATATTATTCTTACAAAACTGCATGTGTTTTGAAATACAATTAAAGGCTTACTTATAGCTTATAAGAATTCATTGGATGCGAAAGTTACACAAAAATGAGGATAAATTGTTATATATATATGGGCCATTCTAGCAAAAATGGTACAAATCATGTCCGAGACTTTGGATTTTTTTAAAATCAATTTTAATAACTACCACCCATTAAGTGTATTTTTTATTGGTTCTCCATTTAATTTTGTGCCATCAAGTATCAATTGATTAGGTATAATCCATTTAGAAAGACATAAAAAATCATCTTTGTCAGAAGAGGGAGAAAATGACGTGTCCCAGCTTAAAACTGCTAGAATTTTGAATGTGATTTAAAATTAAACTGAAATGTTACAACAAAATAAATTACACTGCACTGCACAAGAGATGCTTCTGGCACTATTTCTGCAGATTATTACGCAAATGAAAAAAAAAACCCAAAAAACACGATTATTTATCCATGTCCCTAGAGTTTCTATGTTTTGAACTGTCCACTCTGTTAGAAGACTTTTGGAAATAAAATAAACAATTGCATTCAATCTGATATATTTTTTAAAAAATATAGGTAGTATAACTGCCGTGATTAGCTTGTTACATTGAATTATATAGTCAACAACCAGGGTGAGCCTAATTCTTTTTTTACGATAGTTAATTTGAACTGTTGGATGTCCACTCTGTTAGAGTCGATTTTATGATGAAAAAGATAGATTTTTTTCTTGAAATTGCAGACAGACTTACAGTTTTAGGCTGTTTATTCCAATTTATGCTTGTTCTGTGATTCTAACTTTTCTTTGTGATTATAAAGATATTTTAAAACGCTTATATGTCCACTCTGTTATATGTCCACTCTGTTATACAAAGTTATCAAAATATTTGAAATCCGTTCATAAATGAGTCATGTACTAGTTATTTACACTTTCATATACACAAATAAATGGAAACTCAATAAAAAAAATATGATTAGTTGGTGTAAATTATTTAAATTGATAATCTTCAGTAAAGAGATTCAGACATGATTTGTACCATTTTCGCTGGAATGACCCATATACTTAAAAAAAGCCTCACGTAGTGTGAAAAAGGTTTTTATCCAGAACACGCCTTTCTTAATGTTATCAGAAACAATCAAATGTGGTATTTTTCAAGCTTTAAACTGGTTAGTAATGTTTGATTCATACTAGAGTCTTTATATTTGCAATTCTTTTCCTACGATCTGCAGTATGAAGAATATCATAGTTGAAATAACGGCCAAGCTGTTGAAAATTTTAAGTTAAAAAAATCTGCTCATAAATGAGATTTTTATGCTTTTTTATTATAAGGAAAGTTGAATGCAATACAGACAAAAAAAAAAGTATCCTCCAATTCAACAAGACTCGTGTGCTTACTTCTAATATCTGCATTTTTAAGAAAATGCAAAAATAATAATGATAATGATAATAAAAATATAGTAATAAAAATATAACATACGTAGACGTAAAGAAAACAATTAGGCTGATATAAACGTATCAAATTCATTCTCTGGAACTGCTCTTCACAATGTTTCATAAATTCCAAACATAGCACGCTTTTTAACAGGAATAATTTACATTCAGACACTTTTTCTTTTAATATGTATGAGGAAAAAACAGGGAAAGAAAACTATTCTATGATTTTTTTAAAAAGTTTCTCCGAAGTAAAATTTCCAGTTAGAAAGAGACAGAAAGAAAAAAAAGGAGCTATTCTTATACATTGCTATGCAAACGAAACTACACTTAAATAGAAAATATTTAAAAACATATTTTTTGACAAAAAACTGCATTTGAATTAATGTTATTAACTTTTCATGCTTTTAAAGAAACCAAATTCAAAACTTATGTTTTCAATATATGCACATTTTAAAAATCTTTTCGATTAAAAAAATGATGTTGTTGTTTAAGAGAAAAAGGTTTCACTTTTCTCCATAGACTTCAATATTATTATTATTTTTTCTTTCAAATTAAAAAATGCCCGTAAGAATTTAAAAATAAAATAAAATTGAAAGACCACGAGAGCCAGACTTAAGTCATTTTATAATGACCCAAATTTTGTCTACACCACATCAGGTAAGAATGGGTTCGCTCTTAGAATCTCGCTCGTTCTAACCTTAAGTGGTGTGCGTACGCAGAAAAATTTTGGTCCTTTATAAAAAGTCATAGGTCTGGTGCTCATGGGTTCTTGGAATAAAACAAAAAATCTTTTTCTTGCAACAGCGTCCCTAACGTGGACGTATGCAGTTCTTACACAAATACTGTATTTTAGAGGTAAGTGCTAAAATTCTCCTTTATTATTATTGTTATCATATTTTTACCTAAACAAAAAACTGTGCAAACAACAACAAACAAGAAATAAATCTTTGAAGGAGGCATATAGATCACTAATCCAGCGACGTCATTTCGAAAATTTCCAGGGGGGGGGGAGCAAAGGGTGCATACACAATATAAAATTTACCAAAGAGTGGAAAAAACCACACCCACTTATATACCAATACATTGATTTCCCAAAGTCAGGGGGAGCAATCGACCCCCTTGCCCCCTTCTAAATGATGGGCCTGCACTAATCCTTCATACCGAAAAGTTCGAATCCTATTGCTCTCGCAAAAAGTTGCTGAATGGGGATTGGGGCTGGGAGGAGGTCTCTACATCTTCAGACACAAATTTACCCGCTTCAATACCCTGCTGTCAAGTTTTTTATCGTCAATATTTTTAACAGCTTACTTAACGAATTAGTTTATCTGTTGTTTTCAACGATATTCTAAACTAAAAGTACACTCTCGAATTTCAGCTTATAAAGCTTTAAGTGTAATTTTGAATAACCTTAAATTACCTCTTCCAAATTTTTCCACACGCTTAAGCTAATAGATTTTTACAAACTAAAGTAATTTGAGCTTGTGGTTTCCTGTTGATTTTCACCACAAGAGAACCTTCATTTACACTGCAAAAAAAAAAAAAAAGGTTGTTTTACAGTATACAGGGTGTCCACTCCAATCGTGGACCAATAGCTAATTTCTAAACCGTTAGAGATAAGCATATAGTTTATTTAGGAAAAAAATCTCCAAATTATGAAAGGAATTTTGGGTCTATTCAATGTTTTTCAAAAAATCAAATTTTGAAAGAGTTACGAAATTTAAATTTTTATACAGTCCCCCAGTCCTATCAATCATATTTAGTAAAACATTCTTGACACTGTAACGTTTAAAACTAAAAAAAAATCACTCTTCTACCACAAAAATTGACCGAGTTATGACGTTTTGAAAAATCAAGATTTTGAAGGATTTCGCATACGTCCCTTTAGCGATCTCTCGATGACATCATGAAACAATGCAAAATCTTGATTTTTTAAAACGTCATAACTCGGTCAGTTTTTGTGGTAGAAGAGTGATTTTTTTTAGTTTGAAACGTTACAGTGTCAAGAATGTTTTACTAAATATGATTGATAGGACTGGGGGGCTGTATAAAAATTTAAATTTCAAAACTCTTTCAAAATTTGATTTTTTGAAAAACATTGAATAGACCCAAAATTCCTTTCATAATTTTGAGATTTTTTCCGAAATAAACTATATGCTTATCTCCAACGGTTTAGAAATTAGCTATTGGTCCACGATTGGAGTGGACACCCTGTATATACCAATACATTGATTTCCCAAAGTCAGAGGGGGGGGGGGGTAATTGACCCCCTTCCCCCCTAAATGAGGGGTAATGAAGTAAATACAGCTAATTTTATAGTAATAAACTGTAATACTGCATATTTACAGTAATAAACTGTGAAATTGCTAGTTTTAGTTTATCACATCACTGCATTTTACAGTTTGAAACTGGAACCTCTGCTGCCAATATTATACTGTTGTTTTTACTGTACCAAACAGCTACTCTTATGGTAATGAACTGTAAAAATTGCCAATTCAACAGTAATAAATTGTAAAATGCTAATTTTGCAGTTTATTACTGTGCGTTTTACAGTTTTAAACTGGAACCTCTTCACAGTATTATACTGTAAAGACAAGTTTACTTTTTGCAGATAGCTACTGACAAGAATAACCAAGCTAGACCAATTTAGTGAGGAAAAAGTTTATTTTTATATTTAACTAAACCTTCCTAACCAGCAAAAGGCGAGCCAATATAGCCTTTGAGAAAAAGCAAGACATACTTTTTGAAGCGTCACGTGAAGAATGACAAAAGATGGCACTCCGTAGGCGTTCGGCAAATCTTATTTTTAGCCCAACTTATGCAACCTTCAAAGCTCAGAACATCCTTGTCATTGCCTTCTTAATCCTCATTTGGAAGGGATTCATCACAGAAAAACTCATAACAAAGTTTCGCTACCCAATGACATTACGTCCTAATTTTGTATGCATGGATGTAAAATGAGCATGCATATATGCATGAACTGAGAGCTAAAACTCTGAAGAATCTGTTTTCGGGAATAAGTAGCTGACTAGGAATATATTGTTCGTAATGCGAAATTTAAACAAAATGATTACTTATAAAATATGTTTCATGTTCAGTATTTTGTGCTTTATTTTCATTTTAATCTTAACTTAGCGAAAATATTCGTTCAGACGTAGAGTTTGCTTGTAATTAGGGACGCACCGATAAGCAAATAGGCAGATTACCGATTAATCGGCTGCTAATTTTAGGCAGATTAATCTGCCAAACCTATTAATGATTTTTTTTCTAATTATTATTAGCCATTTTATTCAAGACTTTTATTCTTTATGAAAATCAAAGGTTATCTAAAATCACTATGCTAAGGAAAATAGTATCGACACATGAAAAATGTTGTAACTTTGTATCTATGAGTATGAGTGCATTTATTCAAAATAGGAAAACTAATGTATTAAAAAATTTATATCAGCTGTGAGTATTATTCTTTTATATTTCTTTCTCTTTGAATTATTTGTTTTATTTTTACTCAGTACACTTTCGTGTTCCATGTTATACTTAAAATACAAAATTTGGCTTATTATAAATAAAATGAAACATCCCTGTTTTCGCATCAAACTTTAACATTTCAGTGAATTAAATATTCCTATTTGGGTCATAATATTAGCTTTGAGGGCTATCTCTTGATATTTTGTTCAGTTTTACACACTCAACTATATGTTTTGTTTTTATTCTGTACACGTTCAAACAACATATTATAAAAGATTGCAAAAAAATACATTAATAAACTGTTCATGATTTTAAAAATCAGTTTCTTGATGAACGTGTACTTTAAAAAATAATATCTCATAATATTCTTCCCGCCGATTAATCGGCAGCATTTGGCCGATTATTTCCGATTAATTGGTGAATCACTTCATCTAATATCAGTAAATTGAATGGTAGTAAGTACACCTAAAATATAAATGTTATTGAATAGTAAATAAAATTTAGCACATTTGAAAACTAATCAAGTGTTTTAATAGTTCACTATAGGAGAATTTCTTTGAATTGTACTGTCATTACTTTGGTATTTTCGCAATCTAATAGCGTTATAAGTGTTCATTTAAAGTATAAATAAAGCATGTGTACTAAAATTTGTAATCCCGCTTTTATTTTCAATACCCTTGTTCGCTGTCGACAAAATGCAAAGTTACTTTCTTTTTAAATGACATATTAGAGAATTAAAAACACAAAACTTTGATTTGAAAAGAGACAGTTCTATAAGACCCGCTGATCTATGTAGTCTCATTTGACATTTTTTTACGTTGCTACTATGCCAAAAAATATCCTCGTTGAAATATTTAATTATAAAGTTTTGGTTTTTTAAATGATTTCATCTTTCAAGTCAAAGAAGACAAAGATCAAGTCAAAGAACTGACTGTTTAGGTTTTATTACTGTGAAGCTTTCTTACTTTCTAAAATTTTCTTTAAACTTTCACAAGCAAAACTACTGTGAATGCGTATGGTTTTTATTTTACGTATGTCTAAGTGCTCAAGATGGTTGAACATTTTTTCAAAACTAAAATAACCTCCAATTTTCACAACAGTAAAATTCGCGTAATTATTATTTATCTATTTATTTTTTGATATAGTAAAAATTGTGCCAAAAATTTTAGATTAAAACTGGTGGTACTGGAAATATATATATATATATATATATATATATATATATATATATATATATATATATATATATATATATATATTGCACCAAACCTCACTAAGTCTCAATTTATGTTTGAAACGTTAATAAAAACAACTTTCTCATTTTAAAATAACGAAATTTAATTTTGATACACCACAAAATAGTACAATGTGACTAATATATATATTTTTAATTCCTTGTATTATCAAAAACATTTATCTTGCAGATAAATATTTTCATTCTGGAATATTTTATATGTTTAATAACACAGTTGAAATATTACCAGACAGATGGCTCTGCACGCTGAGTAAAATATTGTGTCATTTTATATTGCCCCTCTATTTCACTTTGCTTCATTTTGTTTTTTAAAGTAGAGCTTTAGAGAAATGTTTGTTTGCTTGATCCCGCTTATACCTCCACATAATTCAACACTTTTGTTCGCATTTCTTTATTGTTGAAAATATTTTCGAATGCGTTCAATTGTTATTTACTCAGACAAACATTATCTATTACCTAAAACTCTTTCTTCTAAAAATATTCAAAGGCTGCAAACTCGAATACATTTTTAAGTATACTTTTCTCTTATGTCAAGCTGATTACACTTCCACGTATTTCAAACAAATCGAAAATCAAATATTTAGCACTATTTATCACGCAAGCCTTAAGTGCTCTTTTCTCAACGGAAAATAAAGCCAACAATTTTAAAGTAAACCAAAGTACTTCCACTAAAAAGAAGTAAAAATCTCTTTAAGGATTCGGCTTTTAACATTTGAGTATTTTCTTAGCAAATAATGCGGCGCATAAAATATGCAGGGTAACCAGAGAGACAAACGGAAACAAAATCATAAATGAAAGCTTTAATGATCAAGGAAAAATTGTGCACCTAAGGGTTCTTATTTTCTTAAATAAAGATAGTATCATAGTTTTTTTTGAATTTAAGACTTAACGGCGTGAAATAAGGATTTATTTTGCAGTATGTTCATTGATCGGTTGTTGTTTTTGTAAAGAAATAGTGTTTTTTTCTTTTGTGTGCGTATGTAAACATCATGCATTAAATGATGCTATGGATGCAGCTAAACAAATTGCCCTGTGAAACTAGCATACAATGTATCTATAGCATATTCGTGAGAAATTCTTCGTAGTTTTGTTTTACTGATGTGCTTTTTTTTATAATTGCTTACCTTAAGCAGTTTGATGCAATATTTATCAGACATAAAGTAACATTGCGGACAATATGAGATGTAGGACCTCAATTAAATATATTTAATTTTCTTACTTTATTTTATTAGCTTACGACTGTTTCAGAACTGTATTATGTTAGAGCATAACTTATTATTATTTCTATTATTTTATTAACGTACAGACGGTGTGTTTATTTTATTATTAAAAGGAAAGTTTTTTCTTTTAATTTTTGCTAAAGAAGGAATATTAAATGATGTCAGTGGCAGCAGTTTCATCTTATTTGAGATCTTTGGTTAGAAACATCCATAATAACAGTCATGTTACATCACCATGTATGTCAGCGAAGGAACACACACACGCACATGGCAACGTACACACGATTGCATATACACCTACCGAAATGCGTCATAGCGAGAAACATAATTTGATTTCGATAAGTCTAAGTTCAAAATCTTTTTTTTTTTTTTTTCAATTTCCTTATTTGGTATATCTTGGTCAATACTACTATCTGTCTGCGTATTGCGCGCCTGGCAGTCACGATCACTTCCATTTGAAAAAGGGGTGATAGGATAAGGAGAGTTGCCGGTGCTTTCGCTTCTTACTTCCTGTTGAATGTTACTTCACATTTCCCCCCCTATTTTGAGAAAATCCGAAGAGACCTCAGGCATGCGCAAATGCTAGGAAGGTTTTACGATAAAAGATTAGACAGTACATAGAAAACAAATGTTGTTTTGACAGTATTAACACAGCTAATTTTAACGTAATAAGTTGTAACAAACTGTAAAATTGCTAGTTTTGCAATAATAATCTAAAATTACTAGTTTTATAGTTTATTACAGTGAATTTATGTTTTAAACTTAAGCCTCTGTTGAGAGTGTTATATTGTTGTTTTTACAGTACAATACAGCTAATTGTAATAAACTGCAAAATAGATAGTTTTACACTTTATTACTGTGCATTTTGCAGTTTTAAACTGTAACCTCTGCTCTTAGTAGCATAATGTGAAAACAAATGTTGTTTTTACAGTATAACACAGCTAATTTTAACGTAATAAGTTGTAACAAACTGTAAAATTGCTAGTTTTTCAGTAATAATCTAGTAAAATATTCGAGTTTATGTTATCAACTCACCTTCAAAATTTTGCATTAGAGGAGTACTTTGAAGTAATTCATTTCAGCATTCTTTTTTCCGCACACTTATGTGTTAAATGCAATATATGAGGTTTATAAAAACTAAGCCAAAAAGGTTCAGATCTTAAAAACAAACAATATCAACCTGTTTTTTAAAAAAGCACTAATAACGTGCATTGACCAATCACAATAACGCTTACCTTATGTACTGGCATGTGCCATTAGGCTCGATATAATCGAATGTAATGTGATAAGTAATTTCTGAATACCGGGATTATTTGATTATTAAATGGATTTGACAAGTGAGTGATGCTGTTGCACCACTTTATGTACATTTCATCTCTACTTGCCTCTGTACATATTTATGCACATTCAGTGATTAATTTGATTGTAATTAGTTAAGAGTTGCGGACGATTAACTTTACTTATTGCCGGTTGTAATCTGCTAAGAGTTTAAACTGAAAAATGAATAACTAGCCTTACTCTAATAAGAGTGCGAATAAACATAATACGTATAAAAAACAGACAATATGTGCGTGTGTATGTGTGTATATTCTCTATAAAAATCCAGTTTACTTCGGATCTGGACCAAATTTGGCAGGGGGGTACTTGGCACCCGGGAAGAGTTGTAGGGGGTTTTCGAACGTTAAAAAAGGGGCACCAAAAATGACGAAAAATGGTTCTTTCTAACTGAAATAATTATCGGATCTTCTCGATTTTGGTTTCATTGTAAATATTGAAAAAATACATTTTAAGAGAATTTCCTTTGAAGGGTTTTCGAATTAACAATTGAAATTTTTAACAGGAAAAAAAGCTATGGGTATTTTTAAGTTACATATGAATTTTAAATTCGATATAAAAATCGTCTGAAAGAGCGTAAAAGAAATTGATTAGCGTGAAGGAAATCATGAGTAAGAAACAGCAGAATAAATATCCATTGTCATTTTTTAC
>JAXGGA010014375.1:0-32321 GCA_038373865.1 Uloborus plumipes | reverse complement strand
ACCAAATTTTATAAAAATCTATCACCATGTGGCCAATACTTTTTTCTCAATTTCTTTCACGTGGAATGACCCAAGAGAATGCTGCTGTTGCGATTTCTTTTTCAAACTTGAGAACCAAAAATGCACTTTTTTGACTCTCGAAGCTAATAGTAGACATAATACCCTACATTTTTGCAAAATTGACAGTTGTCCGAAGTGTTCCTTATTTAAATTTTTGTGTTTAAACAAAGGGGAAAATCGTCATTTTACAAAATGTCTCTAAGTTTAAAGCTGATTTTGCGGAAGGAGTTTAAATGAAACTCCAAAAGTAAGGCATTTGTTTTATGATACCTGGAACTTTACTGGGTATTATTGTAAGCGAATGCTAATGCATTCTTTAAAGCTCGAGAATAAAAAATAAAATGCTTAATTTTGAGAAAATTGTGTTATTTTCAGTTTTTACAACTCAGTAAAAAATTAACTATTGCAATCAAACTAGTAAATGCGAGGCTGATAAATAACCTTATTCCATAGATTACGGCTATTATATAAATTTTTTTTCGTTTGCATGACGTAAGCAATAAAATATAGGGCTTCAAACATACAACATTTAGCATTTGTGCGGAATGATGCTAAATAATGCCACGTTTCAGTTGCATGTAACGACTAAAATTAAAAATATTGAGCCAAACTATTTTAGATATTTCTATATATGCATAAAATGAACCTGTGTACTAAATTTTATAAAAATCTATAACCATGCGGCCACTACTTTTTTCTCATTTTTGCTCATTTTACATGAAATGACCCTTACATGAAACCTTTCTATGATGGCGCAAATCATCCTGAAGTTTTCCGTCGCCCCTTCGAACAAATCAACGAAGAACGAACCGCAGAAATTCAATTTAAGATATAGGGAAGCACGTGGTATAAGCGCATTAAGTCCTGCTAAAAATCCCTATTCTGAAATGATTTCCCCTTCATTCCAGGAAAACAGCAGGTGTTCAGTTCACTCTTCCAGCACCTATTGTCCACTCCTTATCTCCTACCCCTTTGCATTCATGGTGACAGGTCGCGATAGATAAGGCTTGGGCGAATTATGGGTAGAACCATAAAAATATACCGGCACAGTGCCGGCGTAGTGCGTTCTGGTTCAGTTTTTGACTTTTTTTTGTCATATTTTGAGCCTTATGTACAAACAGAATGTATCTTCTAAAAGTTATATGTATATTTTTCGGTTCAAATTATGTTATCTACTAACAATTTAAATCAGATTCGATAGAAAACAATTACTTTTTTTTTTTCGAATTATTTTTTGAAAATTTTCATTTTTAGCATATATTTTCCAATTTTGAGCCTCATGCGCGAACCGAAAGAGTCAACTTAGACTTTTTTTTATTATTTTTCCCAAATTTTATTTTCCAAACCGCAATTTTTGAGAGGTAATGCGATTTCGAAATTTAAAAAATTGATATTTTCGAAATTTGACATTGTAGGCGATTTTAGCCCAATTTAAGGCTGATGTGCAAACTAATGATCGTATGTAAAAGCTATAAAATATTTTTTTAGATTAAAAATGCACAAAATATTTACAGCTTATGGCAGTTGCATTATAAAAAGTTACAATTTTTTTTTTCTTTTTTCCTTTTGAAAATTTCCATTTTTAACATATTTTTTCCAACTTTGAGCCTCATGCGCGAACCGAAGACGTCAACTTAGAATTTTTTTCTTTTTCCCAAGTTGTGGATACTAAACTACAACTTTTGAGAGGTAATGCGATTTCGAAATAAATAAATCGATTTTTTCGACTCACCCTAGTAGATAGTTCTTCAGTGGATATTTTCTCGAGTTCAAGTGGGGGGGGGGGGGCGAGGTTGTTCTTAATGTTTGACGATAGTGAATTAAGTGCTTTTATATATCTTTTGCATTGTTTTAAAAAAAGGTTTTTTGCATACGTTTATGATGGAATGCCATTATTACCAGGAACCGAAAGGTAAGGAAAATACGATAATACATAAGAATATGACAGTTTTTTATTTTTAACAATAATTATTATTTTTCAGTTAAAAAATAAAAAAACATTTTGTGCCCCCCTGTAGATTTTTTCTGGATCCGCCACTGGGTGAGGGTAAGACAAATCTAAAAGATAGGGACTGTTGATAGGCAGAAATTGTTTCCTGCAATGCTGAAGTTATGAATACTTGAAAAATTAAGAAGTAAGATTCAGAAAAATATTGAGGTGTTTTTTAGTAATTTCTATTGATATGATACTGGTCTTTCTTTTTTTTCTTCTGGGAACTTAGGAAAATCCGCCTTAAAAAAGAAAAAAAAACTAAAATTTGAATCAAGTTGTGAAATTGCAAGAATTAAATAATTTAAAAAAAAAACACACAAGATTCCTCATAAGATTTTTCACCTTGGGAAATTTTCGTAAATTAATGATTTGTGCTTGTCAAAAAAGTGTTCAATATAAACTAGTTTTGCACATTTCTTTCAACAAACTTGATGGTTTTGGTGACTGATTTTTTTATCTTAATATGTTCACTGCCGATAAATTGCCCCATTGACAATTCTCTCTGGAACACCCGTTAAACTATGCTGATTGAGAAAGAGAAACTTTTTAACATTACATTCTGGAGCATTCCGGGAGCGAATGTGTTAAATATTTTTCTTTGTTAATTATTTTTATTTATTATTTTTATTATTATTTTCAGTGGAAATTTGGAACGAGGCTTAGAATTATTCCAAAAAGCTGTAGATGCAGCCCGTACAGAGACAGAATTGGCACATTTATATGCTATATTACTAGCTGTTAAAGCACAAGCAAAAGCTGCAGAACATTTTGGAATACACATAGGATAGTGTTAAATTATTATATAAATATTCAGATATGGACAAATTATATTAGATTTTAATTTCATAAATTTCCTGTTGTAAAAATTTACTTAGAGTTGAATGCACAGAGCTTTGCATCATCTGTTTTTTGTTAGTTTGAGATTTTTTAACCACTGTGCAATTTTTCATTGTAATTAAGTCGTATGTGAGATGTTGATGAGGCATTCGGTCATAGGTTTCTGATCAAATTCATATAATTTTGATAAGATTCAACAAATTAACTTGTTAAATTACATTAACAGAAGAAAAAGCATCTCATCAACAAAGTATCATCATCTGTGTTTTGCACATATCTTGCAAGATTGTTTTTACCGTTATCTTTTCCTTGTTTTTTTCTGTTCTTTGGAAAGAAAAACATGGAAGAAAAAATCAAAACTCTGTGTACTTAACGTGATCCGAAAGTTTGAATCTTTTCCCTTTTTTCATTTATTCAAGAATGGTATAAATAATGACTATTGGAAGAAATTCCCAATATTTAACTTTTTCAGTTATTTGGATGCCTGCCAAATGAGCTTTTACTGTATTAAAAAATGTTTTTGGTTTCACAGCAAATGTGCTTCTTTAAAAAATTCTGAGAATGAGATAATTCTTGTGAAAATCTTGTCAGAGTTCCTATTTAGAATTTATGTTTGTTAGTTTGATAAACTTTTTATATTGCTTGCCTTTCACATTTACAAAATTTCTAAAAGCTAACCGATTAAATCATCTTATATACGGAAGTTCTTAAATATGTTACTTTATCATACCAAGTTTTTATTTTCAGATAAATAAATGCTTTTTTTGCATTTACTGTACAAATTAAATTTTCTGTAATTATAAACTTGTAAAATGCAATTAAATTGATCTCTTTAAGTATTGTAGCAGTTCATTCTTGTACTGGTACATTCAATACATATAGTCTGTGTGCATTTATTCACATTGAAGTCATAAGGTCTATTTTCTGCATTATTGAAGTGAGACTGCAGATTTTATAAAATATTAGTGTATTTTAGGTCTCCTTATCTTAAGAAAGATATCAATGCATTGAAAAGGGTTTAAAGGAGGGCTATGAGGTTAAAAATTGATTTCTAATATGGATTATTATTTCAGGCTTAAAATGCTGTGTACAGTCGAGTTTTTATAACAATAAGTCCAAGGGCGGATCCAGCTTCTGGCTAAGGAGGGGGTCATTTTCGGAAAGGGGGGGTCAAAGTGCAATTTTAGGCAAAAATGGGGGGGGGGTGACAATTTTTTCGTAATATAAGCCCCAAAAATGCAATTTTTTGCTATATTTTGTCGGTTAAGAGGGGGGTCATGACCCCCCCCCTCTGGATCCGCGTCTGAATAAGTCTCAAGGGACCAGCTAAAAACTTCGAGTTATCAACAACTCGAGTTATAAGAAGTTCCTTCAGTTTTCTCAAGCATTTGGGATCCAAGACTTTGAGTTACCAAAACTCGACTATATGAATAGTTTCGATCAGGGCCGGCCTTAGCAAATGCGGGGCCCGATTGGAGAACTCTGGCGGAGCCCCCTTTGCAAAATGATTACATTTAGTTTGAGGCTCAAATGAATATAACTCTTTTTAAAATAAAAACTTTTTGTTTCGCTATTTTTTACAAGAAAAAAAAATCAATAGCTTGCTAAAACAAGCCATTACATACTAACCTTTCTTTCTATTTTATGCACTTTCCCTGACCCTTTCTTTGATGATGAAAAGACTACTTATATAACCGTTTCATATATCCGAAAAAGCATGTTACATTTTTGATTATATTCCCAAGAACTAAGTTGTACTAGTGGCAGGCAAATAGTGGGGTATATATGTTTAAATTTTGGAGAGGGCTAATGGGACCAAGCTTAGAATAATAATTTAGAGGATGGCAGGGTGGAGAGCTCTTCTAGACTTTTATTCCTCGTTGAATTTTTGAGATGCAATTCGAAACAATCTTCGGTAATGTCAGAGGAATGGGCGAGAAATTCAGGCTCAAATTCAGACTCTCCTTTCTAAATATATATTTTAAAATGATATTTGTAGACATTTTTGGCAGCGGCCCAAACGAGAAAATATTTTTAAGCGGGGGGGGGGGGGGAGGGTGGCACTTTGAAAAAAAAAATTCCAACTCCCCCATCTCTTTGAGGACTCTTCCCCGAAAATTTTGGAAATTATAGTCCTGAAAACGCAGTTTTAGATGTTCTTTTAGAAGACCTTGATATTAGATGGAGGTTTCTTACTAGAAATGCTTTGAAATTGTTGCCTCAAAAACTAATTTTAAGTTACTTTTGGCCAAGTTATAGAAGAAGGAACGGGTACCCATTCCTTCTCCCATAACTTGGCCAAAAGTTAGTCCCACGTCCTGAAATTTTCCTTGAAAATATTTCAAAATTATCTTTGGCGGCATTAAATAGAAAGTTGGGGATTGGGTGCTCTCTAGCAGAAAATTAAAAAAAATTAAAGGCGCAAAATGGCAATTTTAGGATTTCCCTAGTTTTGTCCAGTGGGTTTGTCTTCTGTCCCTTAGCTCCCTAGGCTTGAGCCCCTTAGTTACCCCGTAGGCGCGCCACTGATGATGAAAAGACTATTTATATAACCGTTTCACTGCGTGAGTGTAAGATTGTATTTAGTAGCGTTAAGGGCATTGAAGTTTGTTCAAAATTGAAGTTCCAAAAGCGCAATTTTAAATGATTTTCGATGTTTTTAGGTGTTTGAAGAATTTCCCCTGAAAAATTTTTAAAAACTGAAACTCAGGAAATAAAATTTTAGATACTCCCTAATATTTTTTGTGCTAGAAGGCTTCGGAGAAGTAAGATTTTGAACACGTTCTTATTTTCAGACGAGGTAGAAAAAAAGGGGGGGGGTGAAAGAAAGGGGAGAAGGGCACACAATTAATTGACTAATAATATATATCGGTTGAAAATTCAAGTGTCGTGATTTCTTTTTGAAAATATTAAGATTTTCCCCCAACATTATTTATTTTTGTTCTTAAAATCGCTTAGTTCTTACAAAGCGCATTTTTTACTTCTCTGCAGTAATAAACAATATTTGAAGAAAAATCATCAACTCAGCATTCTGTATTGTGGGCCCTAATTCTCTGGTTGCCGTTTTGGTTAGAGCAGTGTTTCACAACTTTTTTGAGATCATCGCCCCCTTTAAGACGCTGACTGACACTTATCACCCCCCCCCCCTCCTTCTTCCTTGAAAAAAACAATAAGCAATTTTAACCAATCACTTTTAAACTAAAAATATTAATAAATAAATAAAATACCTTTAATTTTTTTTTATTTCACAAAGCGAACTGATAAGCATTTGATGGGTAATATTTAACTAAGATCATCGACGTACTTTTCAAAAACAGAAGTACATTTTTCAAGAAATTATTTTCCTTTCTACACTGGAATCTGGGGGAATTAAAATCATTGAAACTAAAAATTTGAAAGAAAATATACTGAAAGTCTGAAAATTCATAAAATGGACAATGAAAGACAAAATACTTCCTAAGGTTTAAGGAGGAAGCTCTTGAATTTTAGTTAGTTTTTTCCTTAACTTGTGATTAATTGTCTGAACTCTGAACAACCGGTTTCGTACATGTTTACACACAAATTCAGTTTTCGCCACCCCTTTACTACTAGTGTTTTCTCTTCTAAATACCCATCACCCCCTATCGCCCCTTTAGAATTTACCGCCCCTTTGAGGAGGTCAAATCGCCCCTTAGGGGGCGATGGTGCCCAGGTTGGGAATCACTGTGTTAGAGGGTAACGGGAGAGGAGAGATCTCTACCAAAATTTTAAATCCCTAAAACGCCATTTTAGTCAATTGACCTCGTTGTTAGAGAAAACCCAAGTCTTCCAGAAATTTTCGGAAATTTATCAAAATATAGAAACAGAAATTTGCTATTCCTCCATAAATCTGGCACCGGAAAGGACCTATCCTTTCTTTACGCCACTCGTGAAAAGATTAAAAATTGCCATCCACCTCTAGCTATGCGGGACGGTTTGCTATAACCTCTCTTACGTTTGCTTTTTTTTAGGCAAAAAGCTCAGAAATTAACTTGATTAAGTGTGTTTATTGATTTTTGGAGAAAATAGGGCCTTATGGGTCCCCTTACATAAACGCCCCTGGAAAACTCATCGGGTGAAAAATGCTCTTATGTTTCCCTTTAACTTACGTGCTAGTACAACTGATATTTTACGTTTCATACACAGGCAACTGTAAACATCGGTATAGTTTTCTTAGAGAATATTTCCTTGTTGATGAATTTTAATAAGCCCGCCTCCAAATAAATAAGTAAATACCTTAATTGCCCCTTAAATGGGAGACCTCAGTACAATAAGGCCCTGCGAAGGGCCCCTATAGCCATAATATTAAGTGACAATATTTTAGAGTTTTGACGTTGAGGCAGGCCGATTATGGTTTTTTTTTTTTCTTTTTTCTTTTTGTGACAATAGAGTATAAGTTGTTGTAGGTACGACCCTGGATTTAAGATGCTCAAATCGACAGATGTTATGATTTTTCTAATAATTTATCTGACATTAGTAGTTTAGGGAATGTATCTGATAACTTCAATAGAATAATAGAGATGTCAAGTTTCAGAAAGTTCTCCTACACCATAAATTGAACTAATCGTAGCAAAATACTTTCAAACAGATTAAACATCAGTTAAATATTGACAATTAGCTTTTCATTTTGATATAGTTTTTTTTTAACATTTACCTAAAGGCGAAAATAATTTGTCGGCGCGGGGCCCCTTGCTCCTACATCATAAATTGAACTAAACGTAGCACCATACTTTCAGACGGATTAAACACCAGGTAAATTTTGTCAATTAGCTTCTTATTTTGATATAGTTTTTTTTTTTAAACATTTACCTTTAGGCAAAAATAATTTGTCGGCACGGGGCCCCCTACTTCTACGCCATAAATTGAACTAAACGTAACACCACTTTCAGACAAATTAAACAACAGTTAAATATTGCCAAATAGCATTTTATTTTGATATAGTTTTTTGTTTAACATTTACCTAAAGTCAAAAATAATTTGTCGGCGCGGGGCCCCTTGCTCCGACATCATAGATTGAGCTAAACGTAGCACTATACTTTCAGACGGATTAAACACCAGGTAAATATTGCCAAATAGCTTCTTATTTTGATACAGTTTGTTGTTAGCATTTACCTAAAGGCAAAAATAATTTGTCGGCGCGGGGCCCCTTGCTCCTACAGCATAAATTGAACTAAACGTAGCACCATACTTTCAAACAGATTAAACATGAGTTAAATATTGCCAATTAGCTTTTTATTTTGATATGGTTCTTTTTTCTCATTTACCTAAAGGCAAAAATAATTTGTTGGCGCGGGGCCCCGCTAGAGCGGGGCCCGATTGGGCAAAATCGGTCCAATCGGCTTAAGACCGGCACTGGTTTCGATCAAAGTAGAGTAAGACAGGATATGATTCAATTATTCTAGTTTATTAAAATGGATTATGTGCATGTGCTAACTTTCTTTAATTCAATAGTCCATAACCCTTTTTACTATACAGGACACCACTTTTATGAATACTAGCAGTTTTGTAGCTAAAAGGGGGACAAGGGACTTAATTGGACACACTTATTATTTCATATGGTTAAAAACATCATTAATGTCCATAACCTCTTCAGTCCTGATTTTTTCAACCATTTGAATTTCAACTTTTTGAACCTTTGTTAGGTCTGAATAATACCTAGAAAAAAATTTGGATTGATGAAAAATAAATGCTGCAATCTTAGATTTTATAATGGATACTTTTTTTTGTTATAATTTGCTTTAAAACCAAATATAAATAACTTATAAGGTACACATATGTGTACCTTCAACTGGGACTGAAGAGGATAATTGTTTTTTGGGAAAAAAAGAAACAATTGTCTCAAAGATATAATTGGCTTGAATGAGTAAAAACTAGAGATGGAACGAAGCGGCATTTGGCCGAAGCGCCGAATACCGAAGCTTCGGCCAACTAATGGCCGAAGCTTCGGCTGGCACACATATTGAAGTTTTTGGATTAAATGCATAATAAATGCGTAGAGTTTTATACTTTTCTCCATATGTTTTAATATTCTTAATTCTTAGCGTTACACAATATTTTCAGCTTACTGTGGCATCCTTAAATTGATTTCATTAATTAACGTTTATTTTTATTTTGGTTGTTTTTATTTTAATGTTCTTAGTATTACACAACATTTTCAGCTTACTGAGTTATTCTTAAATTAATTTCACAAATTAAAAGTTTTCTTGTTTTGTTTTGCTTTGTACTGCTCGTACAAGAAAAGACGACATTACTATTTTTGTATTGTAAATTAGTAGTAGGAAGCTCTACTTGGAACATGAAAAGCTCAGTCTGCAGTTCAGTTGATGTTTTATAATAAAACAACTGATATGATCATGTAATATACCATAGAACTACCCAATCTATTACTATTTATATACGTTGTGTTATATATTAGAAATATCTTAATATTCTTAATGCAAAATGCTTCAGTTTTTGGTGAATTCGAAAAAATAGTATCATGCATTCTTTTTTACTTGTCTTTCATTTTGGTATTTTTTTAAGAGGATTATTTAATAATGTCACAAGTTCAAAGAAACTATTCATTCCAAGGTTGAGTATTGTCAAAAAAAAAGGGGGGGGGAGGGAGGTTTTTTTTCTTTACACCTATGAACAAAAATAAAGTAAAGTGCCATTGCATAAAAGAATGTCTAGACAAGGCGGAGGAAAGGATTTATTCTTTCAAGGGATATTTTGCAGGTATGTATGTGTCCAGGCGCCAGGATTACTTTGTATTTATTTATTTTTTATTTGTTTGCCTGTTTGTTTTCTTTTTTTTACGAACAAAGAGGATACAATATGTAGTTTAGAAAATATCAACGTAAAATAGGCACAAATAAGCACAGATACTGCAGACACGTGTTTCGGCGTTACAAGGAACGCCTTTATCAATGCAAAAATGTTGAGCTTATAGATGCACAGACATCCGACAAAAGCAACGGAAATTTTAAGCCAAATTGGCGAAAGGGGTGTTATTGGTGTTCGGGTAATCCGATATGTTTGCTTTTTAAGCTGTTCGCTTCTGTTTCCGTTGATTTTGTCGGATGTCTGTGCATCCATAAGCTCAACATTTTTGCACTGATAAAGGCGTTCCTTGTAACGCCGAAACATGTGTCTGCAGTATCTCTGCTTATTTGTGCCTTATTTACGTTGATATTTTCTACACTACATCAATAGCACAAAGCTATTTGTAAACTTTAGTATACAATAGTTTTTTTTTTCTTCTTTTGGAAAAGAAGTATCTTTACTTGAGGGGGAAATAAAAATCAGACTCAATGCAGTACATTTATATAGCTTTTATTTTAAAACTATAGTTTTTTTGAACAAATATAACGAAATGTAATATTTAAAAGAACATATTGTTAATAAATATTTTATTAATTATTGAATGCATTCTGGCTTCAAATGTTCAATACACACATATTTTTAATTGAATATAAATTTCTATTATGCTTTATCATGAGAAACAATTTTGAGTTAAAAAGACTATCTTATATGATAACAATTGTAACAGAAAATTTGCTGCATAAATTTCAGGCCGAAGCAGCCGAAGCGGCCGAATCACAACTCATGCTTCGGCTAGACCGAAGCTTCGGCAAAATGGCCGAAGCTTCGGCCCGGCCGAAGCTTCGTTCCATCTCTAGTAAAAACATATGTGCAATTTCTTTAAAATTTCCCTAATATTCAATAATATTAGAAGAATTGACAAATAATTCAATTTCAAGATTTTCGTGCATAGCCGCTCCAGTTAATAGCTGTATGTACTGGGGAAATTTTAATTGTTCATGCCGATATAATCGAAGGGAAAATTAAAAATATAATTAAACAGAAATGTACTTTTTCTTTTAATTTTTTATCTCCCTTCCACACATATATAAAACTGTAATTACAATGAAAGTAAAATCATACAATGCAATGATTTTTTAAGGCCTAGAGCTGTAAAATTAAAAATAGGGATCTCTTTAAAAAATATTTATAAAAATAGTTAAAGGTGAGAAACAAAAATAAGGATTTTTATTACCATACAAATTTTGAACTTTACTATTCTCTCAGTTTGAACTTTTGCTGCAGTTAAAGTCTTTAATTTTGGGGCCAGATTATATATTAAATAATAGAGTATTTATTTCTTTAGTGTTAAGTTAAAGAGTTACTCTAAAATTGAGAAGATGTCTGTATTTTCGATTTTTCTTTGGCCACAACTTAAGTTCATCCCTTTAATTTGAACCTCATTTTTCTTACTGAATTACTACACCAACATGCTAATATATATGAGAATTATTCCAATTAATGTGCGTAAAACTCATCTAAGTGGTCATTAGAAAAGTGTCTGCCACGTTGTAAAAATTTTGGTAGTAATCTGAAATTCTGCATATTCCAAACTTCAGAACTTGCTCCTGTCGCTGCCCGATTTTGGGCCCTATGCTGTATTTACTCTTAATTATGAATTTAAAAAATAGATGGATATTATATATATTTTAAAAAATAGATTTATATCCTGGGCCACTTCTCTATTTCTACTAGAGTAGTGTAGCGATTCAATAGGTGGTCCACCAGACCGGCACCCTCAGATTTTCACTCTTGAACTAAAAAAAAATTTGCTTTCTAAGGGAAATTTAAAAAATCCACTTAATAATAACCTATCTTTTAAGTCGTTTTTGGGATAGATTTTTGTAGCTTTCTACGATATTTCAGTAATAGTTATTACTTAGTTTAATTATTACAATAATTACTTAGCTTATTCTTAACATTTAAACATTTTTTCTAAGTTTTTTAACTCCAAGTAAAGTTTTGTACACATTTACTGATTCATTTATTATTGTTCTTTTGTAAACAAGGGAGAAACCCTCAGCATTTTTCAAAAAAATTTTCATAGGTGTTTGACGGTCCCCAAAGTCAAACAAAAAAGGAAGAAAGCAATTGTCAATCATTGCTCAAAAATAAATGTATTTGAATTTTGATATCTTGAATTTAACTTATGTTTTTTGCAACGACGACTTTTACAATAGGTGTGTGTGTACAGGACATGGGCACCATCACCCGAAGGAACAGGGGCCAATGGACATCTAAGTTGTTGAGCACCGGGCACACACTCGCTGGTAGACTGGGACCAGTGGATGTCCTAGGAGGTGGAGCACGGGACGCACCCCGTGGCAGCCTTTGAGTATAATCTGAAAAAGGGACTACACAATAACTGAGGTCCAAAAATGAAAATAAATAGCACTTTGTCATTGCTCAAAAAGGAAAAAGAAACCTCACCTATATGGGAAAAAATTCACATGTTTTAACAGTCTGCAAACGGAAGTTTTTATTTTTTCAAAACAAAAATAATAAATCGCCGTTTGGCGTTTTTTTTTTTTTTTTTCTAGAAGCGTTTATCGATCGGCATGTTGCTTGAGAAACGCTGTTCTAGAAGATTGTAGGAGATTTTACACACAATGGTTTTAAAATTTAAATATTCTCATCTAAAACAGCATTAAAAAATCTATACTATTTTTTTTTTCTTTTGAGAATATGCGTTATAGTGAACCTCAGAATTTTTAACACTCAACCCTGGACTTGTCTAAACATCAGTGCCAAAAATTCCAAGATAATTAAAAATTATGTTGGTTCACTATAATGCAGATTCTCAAAAGAAAAAAAAATCTAGTTTTTTTTTAAGGCTGTTTTAGAAAAGGATATTTCAATTTTAAAAACATAGTCCTCACATACAACTCAACCATGTAATTCATGATAATGGGTTAAAAATATTCAATGCGTTCAGTAACTGAATGCGTTTTCTCTTTCACAGGTGTCTGAGTTTTAAGAGTAATAGCAGGCGTTCTCTCCAGATGGGCATAAGCAGAGACAGTAGACTAGGAGGAGATAGATCACTCTGGTAGAAACCAATGTTAAACGAATAAAGTTTACAAATACCTTTGTGCTATTGATGTAGCAGAGAAAAATATCAACGTAAAATAGGCACAAATAAGCAGAGATACTGCAGACACGTGTTTCGGGGCTACAAGGAGCCCCTTTTTCAATGCAAGAAGTGTGAGCTTTAGGATGAAGAATCATCCGATAAAAGCAACACATTCGAACAAAAGATAGTATAAATAGCAAAAACTGGATATTAACAAAACAAACAAGACAATGCTTAGAGCCGAAATTTATTACATGAAACCATCAAGAAAAACCGTTAAGAAATAAATTTCCAAAAGATCCGATAGATCATAAACATTGTCAAAAAATGAAACCACTTATGAATAAATTAGCAATAAATTTGCGAATAGGAAAATTATGTACCGAAGCAATTGTAACACACAGAAAAAACAGCAGAAGAAAACAGAATGAAATAAAATGAAATAAAATTTTAAATAATCAGAAATGTGAGCAAAAATTGAAATGTAAAGATAAGCGACACGAAAAGTCAAAGGGCTAACAATTATAATTTATACAAACGGACGCCAAACAGCAGAAAAATAAGGAATAGCATTTATATCGTTAACTAAGTCAGAACTGTTTTTCAAAATGTGGAAGGATTCCCAAAAATCAAGATCTGATGGGTTGGGGCATTTTTGGACAATTTGAAAGGAATTAAAATCAAAAGAATGATTCTTGTCCCAACAATGTTGCGCAATACTAGACTTATTTAATTGTTGCTTTTTCACATAATTCTGATGTTCTTTTAAGCGGAATTTCAAAGCCCGTCGCGTCTGTCCTATATAGGAGAGATTGCAAATGCAATTAATTTTATAAATACCACAATTGTTAAGAGGATGAATGGGATCTTTAAGAGAAGAGAAACATAGTTTATTCGTTGGAGAGAATACCACTTGGAAATTGAAACGTTTGAGAATCTTAGCAACCTGATAACTCACAGAGGGAAAGAATGGCAAAACAACCAAATTCTTTCTGATGACAGTTCTCTCAACAATATTCGTTTCGGATTTATTAGAAAGTTTTTTAAAAATGGAATCAATCAAAGTATGAGGATAGTTTCTATCAATAGCCACAGCTTTAAGATAGTTGAGTTCAGCATTAAGAAGTTCCGGTGAAGAACAAAGATTAATAGCACGGTAGACAAAAGTATTAAATGCAGCATATTTTTGACTAGGAGGGTGAGATGAAAGTCGATGAGGAGGTAACGAGACAGCAAAAGGTTTGCGATAAACGGTAGTTTCAAAGCCGAATTCAGTACGAGAAACTAGAACATCAAGAAAGGGAATGCAATTATCCTGTTCTTTCTCACAAGAGAATTGAATATGAGGATCTATAGAATTTAAAACGGATAAAATATCGTCATTTTGAAACTGGTTATGGTTCATTAGAACAAAACAGTCGTCAACATATCTAACATAAAATTGAAACTGTAATTTTTGGAACAACTTAACCTCAAAATAATGCATGTAAATATCACTAAGAATGGGGCTTAATGGGTTACCCATAGCCAGACCATCTGACATAGTGTAAAATTTCCCATTGAAAGCGAAAGAACATTGCTTAATACATGTACGGGTAAGGAAAATTAATTCCTCAATTTCCTTAGAGGTGAAATGAAATTCTGAAAGTCTTCTTTGAAGGCATAACAATGCACCCTCGATTGGAACGTTCGTAAACAAGGATTTAACATCAAAAGAAGCCATAAAGGAATCCTTAGGAACGAAATTATGAATTTTCTTAACAAAATCTACAGAATTTTTAACGGTGAATAAATTATGAATTCTAAGTGGAGAAAACACAGAGACTAAATATTTAGCAAGTTTATAAGAAGCAGTACCGATATTGGATACAATCGGTCTAAATGGAATACCAGTTTTATGTACCTTGGGTAAAGCATAAAATCTAGCACAATTTGCAATAGAGGGAATAACAGATCGTTTAACATTCAAAGGAATAGACTGAACAGACTTAACCGCAGAAGAAATCGTTTTTAACTCTTTGTCACTAGGATCTTTCGAAATTTCAAAATACGGACCAGAAGAAATCAAATCATTAGTTTTATCAACATAAGATGATTTGTCAAGAACAACAATCTGACCACCCTTGTCAGCTTTAGTAACAACCAAATCTGACTTAGAAATTAAATTCTTTACACTACGACTCACAGTATTAACAAACGCTGGTTTAGAAATTTTAGAATTAAAGTCAACATTAGAAGCAATAAGATGCCGAACGCACTCTTTTTGAGTGGAAGATAAGGCACTGTGTTGTGTGACAAAGAGTTAAAAACGATTTCTTCTGCGGTTAAGTCTGTTCAGTCTATTCCTTTGAATGTTAAACGATCTGCTATTCCCTCTATTGCAAATTGTGCTAGATTTTATGCTTTACCCAAGGTACATAAAACTGGTATTCCATTTAGACCGATTGTATCCAATATAGGTACTGCTTCTTATAAACTTGCTAAATATTTAGTCTCTGTGTTTTCTCCACTTAGAATTCATAATTTATTCACCGTTAAAAATTCTGTAGATTTTGTTAAGAAAATTCATAATTTCGTTCCTAAGGATTCCTTTATGGCTTCTTTTGATGTTAAATCCTTATTTACGAACGTTCCAATCGAGGGTGCATTGTTATGCCTTCAAAGAAGACTTTCAGAATTTCATTTCACCTCTAAGGAAATTGAGGAATTAATTTTCCTTACCCGTACATGTATTAAGCAATGTTCTTTTGCTTTCAATGGGAAATTTTACACTATGTCAGATGGTCTGGCTATGGGTAACCCATTAAGCCCCATTCTTAGTGATATTTACATGCATTATTTTGAGGTTAAGTTGTTCCAAAAATTACAGTTTCAATTTTATGTTAGATATGTTGACGACTGTTTTGTTCTAATGAACCATAACCAGTTTCAAAATGACGATATTTTATCCGTTTTAAATTCTATAGATCCTCATATTCAATTCTCTTGTGAGAAAGAACAGGATAATTGCATTCCCTTTCTTGATGTTCTAGTTTCTCGTACTGAATTCGGCTTTGAAACTACCGTTTATCGCAAACCTTTTGCTGTCTCGTTACCTCCTCATCGACTTTCATCTCACCCTCCTAGTCAAAAATATGCTGCATTTAATACTTTTGTCTACCGTGCTATTAATCTTTGTTCTTCACCGGAACTTCTTAATGCTGAACTCAACTATCTTAAAGCTGTGGCTATTGATAGAAACTATCCTCATACTTTGATTGATTCCATTTTTAAAAAACTTTCTAATAAATCCGAAAGGAATATTGTTGAGAGAACTGTCATCAGAAAGAATTTGGTTGTTTTGCCATTCTTTCCCTCTGTGAGTTATCAGGTTGCTAAGATTCTCAAACGTTTCAATTTCCAAGTGGTATTCTCTCCAACGAATAAACTATGTTTCTCTTCTCTTAAAGATCCCATTCATCCTCTTAACAGTTGTGGTATTTATAAAATTAATTGCATTTGCAATCTCTCCTATATAGGACAGACGCGACGGGCTTTGAAATTCCGCTTAAAAGAACATCAGAATTATGTGAAAAAGCAACAATTAAATAAGTCTAGTATTGCGCAACATTGTTGGGACAAGAATCATTCTTTCGATTTTAATTCCTTTCAAATTGTCCAAAAATGCCCCAACCCATCAGATCTTGATTTTTGGGAATCCTTCCACATTTTGAAAAACAGTTCTGACTTAGTTAACGATATAAATGCTATTCCTTATTTTTCTGCTGTTTGGCGTCCATTTGTATAAATTATAATTGTTAGCCTTTTGGCTTTTCGTGTCGCTTATCTTTACATTTCAATTTTTGCTCACATTTTTGTGATTAATTTAAAATTTTATTTCATTTTATTTCATTCTGTTTTCTTCTGCTGTTTTTTCTGTGTGTTACAATGCTTCGGTACATAATTTTCCTATTCGCAAATTTATTGCTAATTTATTCATAAGTGGTTTCATTTTTTGACAATGTTTATGATCTATCGGATCTTTTGGAAATTTATTTCTTAACGGTTTTTCTTGATGGTTTCATGTAATAAATTTCGGCTCTAAGCATTGTCTTGTTTGTTTTGTTAATATCCAGTTTTTGCTATTTATACTATCTTTTGTTCGAATGTGTTGCTTTTATCGGATGATTCTTCATCCTAAAGCTCACACTTCTTGCATTGAAAAAGGGGCTCCTTGTAGCCCCGAAACACGTGTCTGCAGTATCTCTGCTTATTTGTGCCTATTTTACGTTGATAATTTCTCTGCTACAATGTTAAGGGCGTATGTCTAGGAAAATTCTTCCAGTGTAGTTACATTTTTACAAAATAGATGGCGCAGAATTTCACTCCCTTTACAAGGGGAAAAAATATTAGCCCCTCACTGAAGCGCTCTTTGACAGCTTTACTCATTAGGGGATAGTAAGAGAATAATAGCAGTCGCTGGGGGACGAACAAACCCTTCAGGCAGATGTGGACAAAACTGGTACCGGCTGTAATCCTTTTCGAAGAAGACACAGTGCGAAGCTATAGGGTATTTTTTTGCGTAGTGGTGTAGTTTATATTTTATTTCTTAGGGGGCCCAGGTTCATCTCTCAAAGGGGCTATAACATTAATTATTTTTCAATAAATAAACTTCATAAAAAATTATGTTTTTTATTGATATTGTTAATCAGTAATTAATAATCAGCTATTACAAATTTCTAATTTTCTCCTATTTGTAACTATGAGAGTTAAATAACTTTAATATTTATGCATAAGCTGAACGATTCAATATTTTCATAATTAGAAGCCATAAATACTGAAGTATTTTTACCTGCAATAGCGCAAATAGTTCAGTTAAATTCCCACATAAAAAGTTTTTAAACATTAAAAATTGAAATATCTCTTTTTCAAATATATTTTCTTTAGTCATTAAAAAATCAGAGGGAGGGGGTGCACTCAGGGCCGGTCTTAGGCCGATTGGACCGATTTTGCCCAATCGGGCCCCGCGCCGACAAATTATTTTCGCCTTTAGGTAAATGTTAAGAAAAACTGTATCAAACTAAAAAGCTATTTGGCAATATTTAACTGATGTTTAATCTGTTTGAAAGTATGGTGCTACGTTTAGTTCAATTTACGGTGTAGGAGCAAGGGGCCCCGCGCCGACAAATCATTTTTGCCTTTAGGTAAATGAGAAAAAAAACTATATCAAACTAAAAAGCTATTTGGCAATATTTGACTGATGTTTCATCTGTTTGAAAGTATGGTGCTACGTTTAGTTCAATTTATGGTGTAGGAGAACTTTCCGAAACTTTTGACGTCTCTATTATTCTATTGAAGTTATCAGATACATTCCCAAAACCACTACTATCAGATAAATTATTAGAAAATTTTAAACATCTGTCGATTTGAACATCTTAAATCCAGGGTCGTACCTACTCTATTGTCAAAAAAAAAAAAAAAAAAACAAACATTACCGGCCTGCATCAACGTCCAAATTCTAAATGATTATCGTCACTTAATATTATGGCTATAAGGGCCCCTCGCAGGGCCTTATTGTACTGGGATCTCCCATTTAAAAAGCAATTAAGGTATTTATTTATTTATTTGGAGGCGGGCTTATTAAAATTCATCAACAATGAAATGTTCTCCCGGAAAACACTACCGATGTTTACGGTGCCAGTAAGAAACGTAAAGGGAAACCCAAGAGCATTTTTCACCCCATGAGTTTGACTCCAAGGGTGTTTATATAAGGGGATCCATGAGGCCCTATTTTCTCCAAAAATAAACAAACACACCTTATCAAAATAATTTCTGAACTTCTCGCCCCAAAAAAGAAAACGTACTAGAGGTTACAGCAAACCGTCCCGCATAGCTAGAGGTGGATGGCAATTTTTAATCTTTTCACGAGTGGCGTAACGAAAGGATAGGTGCTTTCCAGTGCTAGATTTATGGGGGAAATTCGGAACCCGTGCCCCGACTGCATAGGCGGACTTACGGGGGTGCCAGGGGGTGCGCCGCACCCCCAACATTTTTGGTTGGGTTTTGAAAATAAAGAAATTAAGAATAATTCGCCAAGAAATGCAGTTGGAAAAGAACATTATTATTCAGTGCTGTATTAAGGAATGAGTGTATACCCCGTAATTGGGTATTTATTGGTACATCATTACAATTTCTTCTACTTTGAAACTACCATGGCGAAATTTTAAAAAAAAAGTGACTATTGTAATAACTTTATCAGTAAAATCTGCCCTGAAATCAGCTGAAAACCAGCGTTTTTTAGGTAAATTTTCAAAATATTCCATAGAAATACCCCACCTCCGGACTTCTTATTGTAGTACATGTATAGAGGGGCCCACAATGATCGTGCTCCCTTCCTCCCACCCTTTCTATGGAATGCTGAGTTGATATTTTTTTTAAAATATTCTTTATTATTGAAGAGAAGGAAAGAACGTGTCTTGGGAAAAGGGTATTTTGGTAGCCTATTTATATTGTAATCGAGATAGGCCTTTTAGCATTCAAATTGATGAAATTTAAGATTTTTAAATGTGAGTATTTTCCAACAACGATTACGATTAAAGTAATGAATTTTCAATTTAAGGCTCACCTATTTCCTTTTAGCATTGAAATAAGTAAAAAACAATCATAATTCATGTGGACTTTATAAAAAGAACCACGGATTTGAATTTCAAATTTGCAATGCGACGACAGTTGCGTCTGTAATGGAGATAAGCCTTCAGAACGAGAAATAGATTTATTTCTGAGTTATAATAATTTTTACTTTGTAGGTGGGAACAATTAATAGAAAAAAGTTAATATTTTAAATTTGGCGGGTGAAATTGATGCAATTTTTTCACTTCCATGTGTATATATTTCATGCCAGTGGACGCGGCAAAGCACAGACAACATTTATCTTTAATTTTCACCTTTTGATAAGACTATTTTTCTGTAAACGTTTAACTTTCTGTAATATTTTAGTTTTTTTCAAAGTTTGTACCTAAGAGACAGATTGATGCAAATTATTTTATACCCATATGAATAGAACTCTTTCAAACTTTTTTTCCCTGAATGTTATGTTGTATTAATAAGCACTCGGGCAACGCCGGATATTAAGCTAGTTAGAAATAAAACTGTACATCTGAATTTGAGTTATTTGTTTATTTAGTTGAATATTTAGAGGATCAAACTAAACAGGAACTATTTAAATCCATAAATTCAATTCAATATCAATTTAAAATATTTTATCATATTAATTTTAAAAAATCAATATAACATTGCTTTTTCCAAATAAAAAATTCTTTAGGGGGTCACAGTGACCTCTCTTCATGGCTCCCGACTTTTTAAAAATTTTACGTAGCAACCAGTAATTTGGTATATAATGTTTGAATAGAGAATTATTCTCTATTCAAACATTGTATTTAAATATCATTCTGAATGATATATTAAAATGACTCCCCTGAAAGGAAAAATGAAAACCCTGATATTTGATTAAAAACCCAGACGGGCTGGGTTTTTTCAAACTCTGCTTAAAACTGTTTTCTGGTTGCCCAATGGCTTGTTGTCCAGGGAATCACCCCCCCCCCCGATTTCTGCTACTGTTGCACCCCCAGAATTTGCGGTCTAAGTCCGCCTATGCCCGACTGTCAACTTCAGAGGGCAACTAATTAAAAAGAAGCACGGAATCAGAAGGTTATCATGACCTCTTGAACAAAGACCAAAAAGATCCTAAAATTCCACTGTTAGACTTTTATTTGCGGAAAATTTCCAGGTGAGAGCATTCGATAACTCCCCTTCCCCCTCCCCAAATGGCCCCATCACCAAAGATAACTTAAAATTACAATATTATGACTTCAGCTTCAGAGCGCTTCTGGGGGAATACTAAATTTCTGTTTCTATATTCTGATAAATTTCCGAAAATTTCTGGAAGACTTGCCCTTTCTCTAACGACGAGGTCAATTGCCTAAAATGGCGTTTTAGGGATTTAAAATTTTGTAGATATCTCTCCCTTCCCGTTACCCTCTAACCCAGTGGTTTCCAACCTGGGGGCAATCGCCTCCTAAAGGGTGATTTGGAACCATCACCAATAAGCACATATTTACAATTAATTTATAATACAGCACAGTGTAGGGGAGACTGGGTACGGTTGTGACAATTTTCATTTGCTCCCCCATAGATCCCTTAGCAATGCCTGTGAGCTGGTTTAAAGTTGCTTTTATGTTAAAGTGTTTATTTGCGTGCTTATAAACAGTAAAATTTTCTCCCTAAGTACAATAGTTAACTCACAGGACCAAATTAAACAAAAAAGGAAAAAATGTCACAACCGACCCCACCCCAGGGGCGGTTGTGACAGTGCTTGGGGTCGGTTGTGAAAAGTTCAAAAATACAGCAAAACAGTCTAGATCACTTTTAATTTCAAGTAATATCAAACGTAATTCAATCTAACCTTCATCTGGAAAGTTTAACACTTAACAATGTGCCTCGTTCAGTTGAAGTAGCCTTATACCAAGTTTTGCAACAATATCAGGTTTTTGGAATTTCGTAACGTCTGTTTTGGCAACATTATGCACATCCTGTGGGTCATAGCCGTGTCTGTTCATAACAATTCTCAAGTATCAAAGAAAGGTTCCACATTTATTTGTTTTATTGAAGCTTGTTACTCTTGAAAGGCATGAGCTACACGAACAGACGTGAAACATTTCTATTCATAAATGAACGGAACCATTTCTCAGTCGCCATTTTACTCTCATATCTGCTTTCAGCGTATATGTAAGCTCAAAAGCACTTTATTATGAGCAATATAACCTATGCACACGTTGTTTTCATTGTGACAGCGCCGGCCGGCTCCATCGCATTTACGAATGAATGTTTCGCAGCAAAGACTTACGATTAAAGTTGCATTTCCAAAGCTGTCAGAAAGAAAAAAAAGTTTCACTTCTTTATAAGCTTCTTTATATTTCATTAGGTCACACTGCCCTATTTCTGTCTTCTCCAAGCGTATTATGGGCATCAAATATGATAAAAACATGTTTTACTCGTGTCACAACCGTCCCCACGCAATTTGTCACAACCGACCCCAACCCACTACTTTTGAAAACAGCAATCGCCATGGCAATACAAAATAGCCTACATAAAAAGTAATCACTGCTATTTCACTATTAAGATTCACTACTAACGGGGAGAAAACTTTCATTTCTCTATCTGTACCCATTCAACAGGAATTACTAAAAGACATCGAACAAAAAAACTTACTTTTGACTGTTAAAAAGTAACCAACCCCTCTTCTAGCGTTAATGTCACTCGATGGCTACCGCAATGCTTTGACACACATTCAAACAAACATGCTGATACTCTCTCTCTTTGCTTCAACCAGGTATTAGTTATGGTTTAGCTAATATGACGACTGTCACAACCGCCCCGCGTCACAACCGTCCCCAGTCTCCCCTACAGTTATTCTTACATCCAGCACTTAATTATAAATAATTTAAGAATTGTGTTCATTTGATGTATGCAATTATTCATTATCTTTCTTTTTCTTTCATATTTCTTTCGTACTGGCAATGAATGGTAACACCCACGGGTCACACAAGAAACTGAGTATTACTTTATCTAACATTATTTCGGTAGCCTGTTTTCTGTTTTATTTTCTCTGAAATGGGCGAAAAATAACAATTCAATTTGTGCCTGTTTTTCAGTAAATTACCGTTCAAAATAACCGAATTTTTGAATTCGAATGCTTCGCGCTGATCAGCTAGTTATTATTATGAAAATTATGGAAGGCTGCTTTCAAGTAAATTAAGTTGTGTTATAGCTGTGAACAAAAAAAGTTTTTTTTAACAATGTTTCT
Organism: Uloborus plumipes; assembly: GCA_038373865.1. Lineage (NCBI taxonomy): Eukaryota > Metazoa > Arthropoda > Arachnida > Araneae > Uloboridae > Uloborus > Uloborus plumipes. Next base: position 9,656 of record JAXGGA010014375.1, on the reverse strand, counting down.
TGAGAAAGTATATTTTATCAAGAAATTTAATTTTGTTTTCAAATCGAACCAAAAGTGTTAGAGGTGCAGCACATCCCATGACGCCCCGTAAATCCGCTTATGCTCTCTCCCCTTCCCTTCCACCGCCGGTTGACCTCTGAGAATTGAAGTGGTGATTTACATACGGCGACGTCCAGTCTACAATATGAATGGGACTGTGACACTTTTCTGTTTTTGTCGGTATCGCGTATATTGTGGCCCGATTTGCATGCTTTCCTTTGATCGGGTGCCGTTCGTGGCTGACTAGTGGGCGGTTGCAGACTCCATAAACTGTGGGTGTATATTGTGCAATCACACTGACGTTCCTTAAACGGAATGAATAATTTTACTTACGGATGTATATAATTTTGCAGTAACGGCAATTTGTATCATTATTTTATAGTAACCAAAATTGTGTATATAATTGTCAATATCAAGCTGATTTTATTTATGATTCTACATTTATTTTGCATTCCATGAACCCTTACTCAATTAAAACCGAATGAAATGTAAGTTAATTTCATTTCTTTCCCTCTTTGTATGATATTTTGTGCTCATCTTGTAAGGTTGAATTCAATTTTATTGCATAAACTGCGATGTATTGTGCGCAATCAAACTGACGTTCCTAAACGACGTGAATAATTTTACTTACGATACAGTAACGGGAACCTTGTAGCATTATTTTATAGTAACCAAAATTTTGTATATAATTGTCAATATCAAACTCATTTTTTTTATAATTTTACATTTATTTTGCTTTCCCTGAACCATTTCTCAATTTAAACCGAAATGAAATTTAAGTTACTTTCATTTCATATTCCGGTTGACTGAAAGTTTTCTCTCTTTGTATGATATTTGTGCTCATCTTGCAAGGTTGAATGCAAATTTATCGCATAAACGGCGGTGTATTGTGCGCAATCACACTGACGTTTCATAAACGACGTGAATAATTTTACTCACGGATGTATATATTTTTACAGTAACGGCATCTTGTATCATTATCTCATAGTAGCCAAATTTTGTGCGTTGTCAATATCAAGCTAATTTTATTTATGCTTTTTCTTTTATTTTGCATTCAATGAACCCTTACTCACACAATTTAACTGAATTAAATTTGAGTTACTTTCATTTCAAATTCTGGTTGACTAGAACTTGAAACTTTTTCCACTTAGCATGATATTTGTGCTCATCTTGTAAATTTGAATGCAAATTTATTGCAAAAACTGCGGGTTATCGTGCGCAATCACATTTAGGTTTCCTAAAAGGAATGAATAATTTTAGTTAGGGATGTATTTATTAACAGTAACGAGCGGCACTTTGTATCATTATTTCATGGTAACCAAATTTTTTGTATATAATTGTCAATATCGAGCTCATTTTATTTATGATTTTACATTTATTTTGCGTTTCATGAACCATTACTCAATTTGAACTGAATGAAATTTAAGCTAATTTCATTTCAAATTCCGGTTGACTGAAAATTTTTCATCTTTGAATGATATTTTTGCTCATCTTTTAAGGTTGAATGCAAATTTAACGCATAAACTGCGGTGTAATGTAAGCAATCACACTGACGCTCCCTAAACAGAGTAAATAATTTTATTTAGGGATGTATATATTTTACTGTAACGGCATATTGTATCATTATTTCATGGTAACCAAATTTTTTGCGTATAATTTTCAATATCAAGCTCATTTTACATTTATTTTGCATTCAATGAACCCTTACTCAAACTGAATGAAATTTAAGCTAATTTCATTTCAAATTCCGGTTGATTGAAAGTTTCCCCCTTTATATATTTGTGCTCATCGTGTAAGGATGAATGCAAATTTTATGAGCCTGTGTGCATATTTGAATCATCATTATTTCATGTGTATCAAATTTTTTACCAAAAATTGCCTTTATAAAGATGATTTTTTTTTTAATAATAAATGCATTTAATCTAGGAAGCAGTATGTTTTGTTTAGTTGAAAAATCCTTCTCACATATTATTTCTTGAAAATGCTATGTTAAGTAAAAAACTTTCTTGGGAAATTGTTATACACTTTCATCATTGGTTTGGCTCCACTTTGAAGTACAGAAATAGTACATACTAATTTACTTCGAATGTGGCGGTAAGTCACCTAACTATTAAACCTTACGTAATTTCACCAAAATGGTGTAATAATGCGCAGTATTATTCGAAGGGTAAAACAAGAGGTTGTTAAAACAGAATTATCAGGTATTATATCAAAGAAGATGTGTATTCTATCAAAGAATTGTGATACGTTTTAATTTGAAACTCTTGACGTTTATATATATATTTTACAGCAGGGACGGACTGGGATGAAAATTCAGCCCTGGCATATTTTTTCAGATGCAGCCCCGATGGGGGGGGGGGGGTCTACCGGTGAACTAAAATCATGAACTTCTCCAAATTATTATACCCAAACAATTTTGAAATTTATTTACTGAGACCACACTGAGGGCAGTAGCAGAATGCAATTTAATATAAGTTTAATCGCTAGTGTATTTATTACTCAGAAACTCAGATCGAATTTTGTAGTTTGTTTTTGTAGTTTTGTAGTAGGTTCCAGGGAGAGACCTTTTTCGAAATTGAAATCTTTAAAACGAAAATCTAATCATCTCCGATTATGATAGGGAGAATGGGATCGGAGACACTCTCTCGAAAATTCGTTTTCGAAATTTTAGCTCTAAACAAGCAGTTTTGGAAGACCCTTGACGATTTTGGGGCAAAGAGATGTAGGGGATAAAACCGAAAAATATTTTAAAATTAAAAAAATAAATAAAAAAAACCGCAATGGGGGAGTTTCCTTCAGTCAAAAGTACTACTTTTTGTTACTGAAATTGGTAGAATGATATAAAAAAATAACATGGGCCCGGAAAATACTTCAATTTTCCTAACAATTTATTTTTTATTATTTTTTTTAAATACCCTACCTTGAAAACGGGGCGTGGTTTTTGTGACGTCAGTGGTGCACCTAACAGCTCTCTTTCCAATAATAACACCATTTTGCTGGACTTGAGTTGTCCAATCGCAGGAATCGGTGACGTCACGACCTTCGTCATCTCACTACAACCAATTAGATTTCGCGCTTACGTGCACCACTGACGTCATGCGCAGATGTTTTTTTTTTTTTCGGAATAGCATCTGCGCACCGGTAAAAATAATTCATAAAAAATGTACAGCTGTGTCAAAAAATAAAAAATGGTCAATTCCTATGTTTTGAAGCATGCTCTTTCAGAAAAAAATACTTTTGAAATTTCGGAAACTCCCCCATTGTATTGTAGGTTATCTTTTGGTACGTTTAGAGGATCGGCAATTTTTCAAATTGATGCTCCAAAAATTTAATCTTGGTATTCAGTATAAAATTTTAAACCCTGCTGACTGTATTTTAATCTATTTAAAGCGTATTCCAGAGGCCTACGTTTTTGTCCCCATCTTGAAGGGATTTTTATAATAATATTTTTATTAAAAAAATTAAAAATGTAAATACGTCGTCAAGTGTTTACCCCAAGAAGGGCGTCTGAACAATGAAGGACTCTTCCCTGACGACGTCTTGTATTACACTCATTACACCCGGGGCTAGCAGGTGGCAAGAGATGGCACAAGACTTCGTATCCTTTTTGCTAACTAGACACAAAAGAGAACCACGCACATGATGGCTACGAACCCTTTTAATGATAAGCAGCTGACAGACAATTGACCTAAACTGTTGGTCATTCAGAAGTACATCTATTGTTGATATACTCGCGTTCATCAGCTAGTTTTTTTTTTGCTTTGGCGGCCATTTCTTCAAACATCAGAAATAGATGGCCCGTCCCTTTCTGCAGTCGAACTCTAGAAATTTTGCTCCTCCCGTCTCGGCGGCCTTGCATTTGGTAGTTTTACGGAAATTACTTTTTTTTTTTTTGATAAAAAAAGTCTGGTTTATATGGGCCGGCCCTTTTTGGCCCAGGAAAGGACCGGCCCTTCTGGCATTTTCCCAAATTCCCACATAGCCAGTCCGCCTCTGTTTTACAGTGTTTACCGACTGCAATATTACTCCCATAGCAAACGAAAGTTATATTATTCAAATGTATTTTGTGGGATTTTTTTTTTTTGAAAATATAGTTATAAAATATTACTTATCTTAAGATGAAATAAATTCAAAAATTGTTAATCGTGGAGATAAATTATCTGTACGGCTCTTTGGCAGGGGCATGACCCACTCGCAAGCGCAGTTCTAGAGAAATGGACCCCCTTTAACTACTAAATTCAGTTTGTTTCAAAATCAGGGTTTGAAAAAACCCATTTTTTTTTTTGAAAAAAGCCCAGCCCGCCTGGGATTTATCCAAGTTTTTTCTAGTTTTGGATGAAAACCCTGGATTTTTTCAGTTTTTTTCAGAAATATTTTTAAAACCACTCATTCTCTACTAAAACATTATATACCCAACTACAGCTTGCTACTTTGACTTTTCCTGAAGTCAGGGGAGCCCTGAAGAGAGGTCACCAAAGCCTCCGAGTTTTTATTCTTCAATACGTTTTTACTAAAAAAGAAAAAAAAGAATACAGCAATATATCAGTTAAATAATTATATGTATTACATTTTTGCAAATTATCAGCTAGGAAAATTGTCATATTACAATGATACAACTTGAAAAGATTCGAAAATGAGTTCTGAAAAAAAAAAAAAAAAAAAAAAAAAAAAAAAAAAAAACAATCTGTACCGAAAACGATTATAAATATAAGCCTAAATATTCTTACTTGCCATAGTATTTAAGTAAGAAGCTTCTAAATCAATTTGAAACAAGACTTATGCATTCAGATTATCTACTTCTTCACAAATTACGTAATGCAAAGTAGTTTTTAGACAAGAATAAATAGTGTATTTTGTTGCATTATGCACTGTAAGACTTTTGTTACTTTCATGCATTTAGCACTTAATTTTTTTCTGGTATGATTATGAATGACAAATGCTTGAAAGGAACAAATAAAAAATTTAAAATTTTCATTGGTGAAGAAAGATAATTAAATTCTATACAGAAATCCCATAGTTGAATAGTTTTTTTTTTTTTTTTTCATTGCATTACATGGCAATGAGATAAAAGAAATGGGTCATACATCTTTTTTTAATCTCTCTCTCTCTCCTTCTTTCCCACTCCCTCCTTCAATCAGCCAGATTTCGTGAAAATAATATTTTCAAATTAAAATTATTTTTTAGCATAGTTAGTAGTTACATCGAACTAAAAAAATATGCCTTGAAAAGAAGCAAACAAAATAGTATGATTTTATGCTTTTATAATTCTCTAAATTATTATTTTAGTAATGCCACACACTTGGAGGAGGTTACAATAAAATGTGACCCCCAGAAATTGGACGGGGGAGAGGGCAAAACATCCCCAGATGCCATACATTAAACAATACTAGCAATCTTAAGGACTGTTTTAGGCAAAAGAAAAAATCTTTCAGACAATAGTTTTGGCTCATAAATGGAAATAATCTTTCTGATGATTTTCGTCCCCCAATTTCGGGAAAAATTTGGTGCCAAACACTGAAAATTTCGACGAAGAACAGGAATTCCTCCGTGACCCCCCCCCCTTCACCCACATACATGTGGGTAATAATTCAAAGATAAAATAAAGGAAAATAACTGCAAATGATATTCCGACGATTAATTTCCTTCTGATTTCATAAAATTTCAGATTCTAAAGAACAAGTGTCCGGCACCCCCCCCGACGCTACGCTTATACTATGAATACCTTGCCGTGCCACTCTGTGGCACGCGTGCCGCGGGTTCAGGGCCGGATTAAAGATTTGGAGGTTCATAGGCATTTGAAATGAGGGGGCCTCTTCACCATATGGATGTAATGATTTGATAAATGAGATTTTAAATAACTGATATATATTGCGCAAATATCTTAATACTATTATAAATGCGAAAGTTTGGATGTTTGGATGTTTAGATGTTTGGATGTTTGGATGTTTGTTCCTCTTTCACGCAAAAACTACTGAACGGATTTTCATGAAACTTTTACCATAATGTAGCTTATACATCAGAATAACACATAGGCTATAATTTATAACGATATTCGAAAAAGTTCGATTGGTAGCGCTTTTTTCATTCCAATTTAAGGTACATTTTTCGCATAAATCCGCGAAGGCTTTCAACAAACTAATTCAGTATTTAGTGTATCATCTCAACTCCCTGTCGATAGCTAGAATTGCGTGTATCATTTCCGCTTTTCGCATTAAATGTTCAAGGCTTTTCTCAAGTCAAATCAAAATGTAATTTTTTTTCAGCTTCATATTTAATATCCAGGCTTTTACATAGACATTGGAAACGCTCGCGCGCCCGCTCTCTAATGAGCTTATCATGATTTTTACTTAAAACATTTTGTAGTCTTAGTTTTAAGTTGCTTTGAGACGTGCAAATATTATTTTGTAGAATAAATTGTATTCCTTTATTAGAAGATTGTTCACTACGTTAATTATTTTCTCGAGTTTTGTAAATATGTGTTTTAGAGTATCGATAACGTAACCGCTAGAAGAGATTGGCAACTAATAAATAGATTAGGTTCATTATTTTCCAATTTGATGGAGTTTTAAATACAACTTAACGGCATTTTTTTAAATTTGTTTGCGTTGATTTGTCACTTTCTCGGGGTACTTATAATAGGGCAGTTTCTTAGTATCCGATTGAACAGGAATTTTGCTAAATTTGGTGCAAGATTTTAGTAACTGAGATTCTCGGCGATTTTTTCAACTGACACCAGTTTTTGTGCCAAAGACTACGTAATAATACTTTACTTTTTACACGACGTAACCAAAATAAAACGATTATTGTCTGATATTTATCGACTGCGGCAAAATCTTAATCATCGATATAATACTCCCATATTTGAAAAGTTGAGTTTTTTCTTTTCTTTTGTTTTCCGATTCCATATGTATGCATTAAAAACCTTTTTAAAAGTATGTCAAAAAGTAAAGTAATCCATACTAAATTAATAAAACCCTTAAACAAGACTAAAACTACCATTAATTTGCATTTTTGCACAAATAATTGCTAAATGTTTCCTATTAATTTCGAAATCATTAGGACAAAAACTTTTAACGTCATTTTATAGTCCGCAATAGTATATCAGCATTTGACGACTATTTCTCTGACAAAAATTAGTGACATAATAATACTTAATGTATTTTCATAAAGTAAGGAGGGGAGCAAAATTATCCTAGGTGTCCCGAAACAGTTTACCCAAAAATTTGGCGACATTTTAAGAATCGTCAAAGCGGCAAGTTTTGAGTTCCTTCAGTTCAGGAAAAAAGAAACAAAGGTGAGTATATAAATTGTTTCTCAATATTATTACTGACCCAGGCAACGCCGGGTATTTTTGCTAGTATTTTAATAATTTATAATTGTTATTATGGAATACATAACCAATCATAGTGATTGTTACAAGTATAAATTGTTGATGGTGAGCAAGGCTTAATTTGTATTGGGAGTAAAGCTGCTGCACTTACGAAATTAAATATTTTAGCCAAAGTTCATGCTAGAGATGAGCCGGGCTCGGCCCGAGCCCGAAAGCCCGAGACGGACTCGGGCCCTTTAACTTCAAGCAACTTTCGGGCTCGGGCGGGCTCGGGCTCGATCTCATATTAAGATGGTCAGTTTTTATACAAATACAACGTTCACGGAATAAAATATTGGGGTACTTAAAGAGCGTGAGAGCAGTTTTTCTTAATGGCAGCAATAATAATAATAATACTAATTCAAAAAGATAGCACCCACTTATAATATATTTGCGATTGCTATTACGATATACCATATGGCAGTGCACCCCAAGTGGAAATTAAAAATATATATTGATGTTTGATACACTCGGGCTCGGGCCGGATCGGGCTCAAAACAAGACAATATCACTCGGGCTCGGGCGGGCTCGGATTAAAAATTCTCGGGCTTGGGCGGGCTCGGGCCTTCAAAAGTGAGCCCGAACTCATCTCTAGTTCATGCTATTCATGCGATAAAATAAGTTGTGGGTACTTTTGGGCTCTTGCACCTCTTTTGGTAGAAATTGAGCCCCGGTGATGAGAAAGAAGTTGAATGGAAGTATGAACGTTTACTTAAGTTATATTCGCATATTGTATCAAATAATATTCCTAACCTTTAGCTAACAGTGCCATCTAAAGTTAAAAAAGGATATCCTCAGGATTTCTCGGGGCCCCTTTAAAACCCCGGGGCCCATAGGCAACTGCCTACGTTGCCTATTTAGTAATCCGGCCCTGCGCGGGTTGGCCATCACTGGTATGCAGTATTTGAATTAAAAGGATATATATTTTTAAAATTTTATGCTCTTGCTTATATACTTTTCAGAATATTTTTTATAAATCTGTTGTAATATTAGAACATACACGAGCAAAGAATCCTGAATTACGTTTAAATATTTTCCTTGTTTTAGAATATATTAAAATATTGTAATTAAAGTCTCCTATTTATAGTGTGCGTTTTTTTTGTGAGGAAAATAATGGTGATAATTCCGAAATTGCAAAATGCATAAGCAAATCAGTGTTCTGAACCCAAATTATCAAATTCTAAAACTCTTATCGGCCGAATTCCAGACTGCATTGTGAATTCAAAGCAGTGGAATAACTGAACTCTCCCTTTGGGCTATCTCTACCTCCCAAGAAAAGGATCAGTGTTTTTTCGGGCAGCACGCTCGCAGGGGGAGGGCTCCTCGCAGGGGGAGTGTTGGGGTTAGAGTGATTTATGGCAGTCAATTAGAGCAAAAGCAGGAAAGAGCCTTTATTGTGCAGAAACGCTTACTGCAGTGACACCTATATGTGAAAAATACTACTAAAAATAGTGTAGATTCAATATTTTTTTGAATGCCCTAAATTAAAAATATATAACGTAATGAAAATGAAATTTAAAAATTATCAGTAAGACCCCCAGAGTCGTGGATTTTCGCTAGTTATGTTTGTTGCTAAATTATTGCTGTGTTTTTTGGCAGAATACAAAGTTTTTTATTTTTTAATGGGTGTTAGGGTTGCTATTCTGAAACCGTCGCCAAGGCAGATTTCATTAAAAATTGATTTAAATTTAAAAAACGCAAAATTTTTCTACGATGCTAAGAGAACTTATTCTTGACTGAAAATCAAGTCGAATGTAACAAAGATTGGAATGTTATTTGAAGTTGATTTTGATCACGAAAGGTTATTCTTTTTCCTTGGCGCCAATCTCTTGGGACAACAGCCTTAAACGCTTTGGGAGCCACGACGGAACTATTGAGCAGACAAAAAAAAGCCAACATCTAGGGATAGCTTGGCGAGGGAATATCGGAGAGAAACGTGTTTGAATACTCGAAGAGGCACTAAATCGCCAATTCTGATGGCGCTAGCATTTGCGGTGAGGCTCCTCAGACCATCCTCCTAGCCTCAGACTCGCTACCCGCTACCAGGGGTCTGCTCTCTTTGCTTGACTTGACTCAACAACGCTGAAAGGGAAGTGATTAAGCCTCAAGCCCTTTTTTCCACTCGGGGAAGGAGGGTCATCGCTAAAGATAGTAATCAAGGAGAACATTGCTTTTCCGACTCTTTCCGACTAGTGTAAGTTATCTGTTATGATAGCACACGTGGTTACAAGGGGCAGAATTAGAGCAG